>JBBMOC010000587.1:0-28420 GCA_037975185.1 Centropyge bicolor
CTTGGCCTGAGGCTGATGATGTCAGTGTGTCCTTTCCTCCTGCAGACCTGCTCTTCCTGGTGACCCTCACCTCCTCCGTGTGTGTGGTGTCTGAGGCCATCAAGATGGTGGAGAGGTGGAGGGGAGTGGAGAGGACCCCGCCGGCCGACTGCTTCCTCGAGGTATGACCCCCCCCCCCTCGCTCTGAGCCCACCCTCCCCGGCGCTGTCCCGGCACGACGACTCTGAGGGGTGGACGAAGAAGAGCAGGATGCTGGGTTTTAGGATCTCACTACCGATGGCACTGACTGATTAAGACTGCAAGGACTTGTGGGATTTACCTTGAGCTCCTCAGGAGGGAGGGGGGACTCTGGTCTGGGACTGGAGGGAGCTCCCACCTCCTCGGGGGACGGAGGGAGGCGAGTTAGCGGACTGGACTTTGATTAAAGCTGAGATGGCTGCTGGGAGACGTGACCCTGTGCTGTGTGTCTGGTCCAGTAGGGGGCGATCCTCAGCAGCCGTAGCTGAGGGAAACCCGCCACAGACGGACCGACCTTCCCGCCGCGAACCGGCACCATTTCGCTCCTCGATATTTTGGTGTCCTCTAAGATAACCTCTGCAGAATAGAGACGTGTAGAATCTCCTTTTTTAATCTCTGGTTCAGCAGGTGTTGACCACTGCTCAGCTGCTTTCATGGCTGAGGCAGCGGCTTGTTTGATTCCTCTGTGGCCGATCGACAGTTGGTGGTGGAGGTGTAACGGTACAAACTTCACGATTTTCAGCGCAGCGTTAAAATTAAAATGTTCCATTTTCTCAGTTCGTTTAGCAACAGTGAGCTGACTGAGGCTCAGGTCCTGATCTCTGCTGTAAAACTGAGGGTTTACACTCAAAGAAAGGCCGCGTGTTGCTGTCGGTTGAAAACTGTAAACATGAAGGAACATTCCAGCGTTTAGAGCCTCCAGAGCTTTAACCTTTGGTTTTCTGATGTGGACGTTTGTGGCTGCAAATGAAATCATCTCATCAAATCCACTTTTCATTTTCTGTTTGTTCAGATTCCAGCTCATTTTCTAATGGGCAGGTTTCACTGGCTCGTCCTGGTCATGTGGACAGAAAGTCAGCTGACAGCCATTTGTAGTGTTTGAACTGATGAAGGTCTGACGACCGAAACAAAAACGAGCTGAAGTCAGAGCATCATTTATTCTTTCAAGAGTCTAGTTTGCTTTTTGATTTGATGGAGTTCAATCAAACTGAAGGGAAAACTTCACATTAATTATTACAGCAGTCATGTGTTCAGAGGTAATTCTGCTATTTAAAATGATTGATCACATTTTGTCCCATGATTTGTCGTCAGTTTGTTTTCTTGTTAAATGAAGGTGATTCGACGTTAACGTTGCAGCCGCAGATCTTCATCCTCTTCACATGGAGCCATGAAACCCTGCCGTTGTTTTTCATGACGTCAAAACCAAAACACTTCCCTTCATTCTTACTTTGTTAAATGAACGAAAAGGAAACAACGGCTCTTTTCCTGTTCTTTGTTCCAGACTGACTGAACCAAAGCACAGGTGTAAAACTTACCTGAGTCTTTGCTCAAAGTGAATGGAGCGTCTTGTACGGACAGTCTGGGAGGAGTGAATGAACCGTTACACCTCCACCGTCCAACACGTTTCCTGTTCCTCCCACACACACTGGTTTATTTCAATTCAAATGAACTCTGCTGATCTGTCATATTTAAGCTCCTTCACATTCCTCATCTTGTACATACAAACATGTCGGTGGTGGTGAGTGGACCCCCCCCCCCTCGCTGCCCAGCTGACCCTCCTGATGCTAAATGTGGAATTGGGCCTGGAAGTGGCGACACGGTGGCGTCAGGCTGCGAACACAGGCGCTGGGTCGCTCTCATCCTGTGCCTTATACGAGTCATCGATGAGCTTCATTATCTCCAGCCCTTTACTGACCGATGGCCGCTCTGTTCAATCTGTTCCAGCACTTCAGTGATTTTAAAAAGAATCACCCCGAAAATGAAATTCATCATGTTCCATTATTTTCATAGTTGGTGTTGAGTCTGTCGCCATGGTTTCCTCCTGCTCCTCCACCTTGAATCAGCTCAGAAGTCGTGGCTCTCTCTCGGAGGTGTCGCTGTTTGTTCTCCCACTGTCGAAGGCTGACTCGTACCTGTTGTGTTTCTTCTTCACACGTCAGCTGATAAACACGAAGAGAGGAGCTCTCTTCATTCTGCTGTCGAGCTTCCTTAGAATAACTCCAGCTTTCTTTCGTACTGAGCTCATGGCTGAGGTTGGAGGCCAGGCTTTGGTTCCGACAGATGAAACTTGTGAGTGTGAAGTCAAAGCTGGTTTGTCTCATGGAAACACGGCAGCAGAGTTCTGCCGATGTCAAACACAGTGAGATTTTGTTTCTGAATGAGCAAACGACAAGAAACGGTATTAAAGGAAATTTGCTGTTTTTACAACCTGAGTGTTATTTTTGTAGCTTTTCCATCATTCCTGTTGGCTCTGATCACACTTGGTGACGTTTCTACCACTGTTGGTCAGAGCTCAGTCTGTCGTCCAGTGTAACTCACTCTTCAACAAAAAAGACCAGTTGACTCCAGGAAACAACATGAGCAGTGGCATGAATCTGGAACAAACTGAGGTCGAACTGTCTGAGTTAGCTCAGCGGCGGCTTCAGGTTCAGGTGAGACGTGAAGGACGTTCAAGAGTTTCAAGGTTTATTTGTTAGCCACAGCTCTGGAGAGCAGCTTTGACTTGAGTTTCCTCTGCTCCACCGTCTCACTCCACCTCTCGACAGGTGAAGCTCTCTACAGGTGCTTCACCTGTCGTGTTGTGGAATTTGTCAAACTCAGCAGTTTCTCCTCCAGCCTTCGTCGCGTGGCTGCATCAGATTTTAACAATCGAGAAGCTCGAACTCAGGTTGTAGAAAACGCAGCAGCGCCGATGTCACTCCCTGTGGTGAACGCTCATCACGGATCACATGACCTCCATCTCGTCCTGCGTCCTCTCTCTCACTTGTCTTCGAGGTCTCTTCTCCACTGCCCGAGGCCAGATGTGATTCAGATGTGGGCTCAGAATGAGTCGGAGCTGCTGGTGTCTCTGTGTGTGTGTCAGCCTGTACATTTCACACTGTAACATACGTGAAGGTTTGTCTCTCATCTCAACATCGTTCATACACGCCTGTTCTGTAACCTGTGCTTTCTGAATCTGCTGTGTGTCGGGGCCAAATGTGACTGGTGACAGTCTTTTCCTCTGGAGGCTGATTGGCTGGAAGGAGCCTGACGGACAGTGTCTCACAAAGCAGGTCTGACATTCAGACGTTTGAATTAGAGCTGGAACAATTAGTCCATGGACAGTAAGTGAATGAGAGAGGATCAGATGATCTGTGCACTGCCACTCACTCCTCCGGACATTTACAACCACACATGAAAAGAAAAGACAAACCTGAACCTGAATATGTGGGAGAGATGTCATCATGACTGCAGAGCTTTGTGAAACACTGTCGTTAAAGCTTCTTTCTCTGTCGTCTCGGCTGTTTCGATGAAGTTTGTCTGTTTCAGTTTGTGTGTGACGTCTGAAAACCAAAAACCACATGTGAGCTGTCAAACAGGAGGAAGCACAGAACAGAGCTCCACTGACTCACCCTCCTTCTCCTGTTTTATTTATGGGCTGTGTGTGTGTGTGTGTGTCTGGATGAGAATAAAATGTATATTAAAATTTTATAAATCTTTTAAAGGAGCTCACTTTGTTTGTTTTCGTGTTTCCACTGCGCAGATTCACAGAAACAGTTTGAGGAGCAACGTTTATTCACACCTCCATAAAAAAAATCGAATTTTACACCATAAAGCAGATTAAACATTTCCTCACTTGTATTCCTTGATTCCTTCGACCTCATGCGTGCAAATACATGAATAATTAAACTTATGAACTCTAAAAAAAAGTCAGAATTTCCTCATGTTCAAACATCTGTATGTTCATTTTCATTTAAAGTGCTGGGGCCTCATTTATAAAGCTTGCGTGCGCACAAAACGGGGCTTGAAAGTTGCGCACGCCTCTTCCTACGCAAAGGTTGTGATTTATAAAAATAAACTTGGCGTGAGAATGTGCGCACCGGTACGCCAACTCTGATGCTGCCGTAAGAACATGTTGGAGACGGGAAACTGGCATCTCATACGTTTAATGTCATCACATATCAGATTTATAGACATTTTTGCAGCCGTCGCTGTAAAATTTAAAAAAAAATTCCGGGGGGGACATGGAAGAAAATGTGCTTTTTTTGTCACTGCCGCTATTCTACATACTCGTTTGAGCCTGTTAGCGATCATAAGCTAGGCTATTAGCTTACCGGCGTACAGATTTTAAAGAGTGAGAGAGAGAGAGGCTTCCCGAGAACGGAGGTGATTTTACTGTCCGGTGGTGTGGGCTCGGGTGTGTCCTCACCCCCACCGGCAGCAGACACGCTGAGACGGTGCCGTGCCACTCTCCTCTTGGCCTCCACCTTTAGATCCGACCACTTTTCTTTTCTTTTTTTTTTTTAAACTTCTGCCTCAGATCGCTCTGTGTCACTCACACTATGAACTGCGGTGACGACGTGCTGCCACTCAGTTTTTTTCTGTTTATTAGTGACGTCACTGTGACCACCAAACAAAACACCTTTTCTGTCCTCTACCTCACCAACAAGCATCTTGGTCTCTGTAAAACTTCTTTTTCTTGTTTTCTCTGCCATGATGTAGCGTAAGATGCCATGGATCAGCAGGTGTATTTATATGCAAAAACATTCAGGAGGTGCTTTGCATTGACCATTCATGGTAAAATGTGGGCGTGTCGAGGGCGGGATGTGAGGTGGATCCAGCTGCACAATCTTCCAGGCGGATTGTGATTTATAAAGGGAACATTGCGTGCAAGTGTGCGGACGCACGGTTTTATAAATCAGGATATTTCTTTGGCGCACGCCATTTTTAGCTTTTGGGCGTACGCAAACCTTTAGTGTGAATCCTACACAATGTTTTATAAATGAGGCCCCTGATCATTATAGAACAGAAATAACTTACAAACCATCAGTGACTAGAAAAGGACGAAGAAAAGAAAGTGAAATGTCAGCTGACGTCACCCGGCAGACGACAAACATCATTTTCCTGCTAAAGTACTAGTGGCCAAAAATGAATGAATCCAACTTTACAGGATTCATTCACGGGGCTGTTTCCATGGATGAAATGGCAGCACCACCCTCTGGCTTTGAACGAGGACTGAGCTGAGGTTCAGGGTGTGGCTGAGCTCAGAGGAGGTCCCGCCCCCGGCACTCCTCTTTCCGGGCCAGTTCTGGGTTGCTGCACCGGTTGTTTCTCTCTTTAACTCTGAAGCGAGTTCTCACCGACACCAGATCCTCCAGATGCAGATCCTCCTGTGCGCTGATGGCGCTGCCAGCTTCAACGTCCTCGTCGTGCAGGAGGAACAGCTGCTGCAGGTTGGCGCTCAGGTCGTCCAGAGGCTGCCGCTGTGGAGCCGTCGCCCTCCTCTGGGTCTCTGTCGGCGCCGGCGCCTCCTGAGCCTGAAACTGGTGGACGACTGCCAGCATGCTTTGGTACAGCCTCACGCCCGAGTGGTCGCTCTTCAGAAGCTGCTTCACTTTTCCTCCTGTCCTCATCCGGTGGACCAGCTGGTGGACCAGCGTCCCCTCGTACAACCTGGACGGCATCAGAAGGACAAGATGGAGACTGACCTCAGCAGGGGTGGAATCAGTCACATGGGGGAGTCGAGGTGTTACAGTCACCTGTGAGTCCATAGTTCATTGTCTTGTTCAAAGTGACCACACCTACAGGTAAAGGAATTCGTAGCTGACCTGAAGTCTGTCGTCATGAAGACGGATGACAGGTGATAACTGTACCTTTAAAAACCCTGAAAGCATCTTGCCAAGAAATATTCAGATCCATTACTGCAGTAAAAGTACTAATACTACACTACAAGTAAAAGTACTGCATTCAAACCCTCACTGAAGTAAATGTACCTAAAGCCTGACTGCTCCTGAATCAGTGACCTGCTTCCTGTTTCTCTCTGATCCATCTTCCTGCTGCTTCAATGTGTCTGTGTCATTCTCCTGCTGCAGATGTTGAAGCTCATCTGAACCACTTTATATCCTGTCTCTTTCACCTCCAGCAGCGAGCATCAGATCCTCATGTCATTCCTAAAGCCCGAAGGTTAAACATAGTTCGGCCCAGTGTTTCAGTCCCGTGGAGACTCACCTGGCGATCTGAGGTTCAGGTAACGGGAGGCCCAGCAGCTGGTTCAGGTGGATGCTGTCCTTCAGGCAGGCCTGCCATTGGCTGAAGGCGTGAGCCACGCCCACATCCAAGTGTTGATTCTGAATCTGAGGAGCTGCCACACACACACACATCAGTGACCCAGCTGAGAAGAGAAGCCTGATCTGAACTACGGATCCCAAACTACCCAGCAGCCTCTGAACATGTTCAGGTTGTGTTGATCACCTGCTCTGTGTCTCGGTGTGTCTCCATGGCTCAGTCCCAGCAGCAGCGCCTTCAGCAGCCGCTCGCCTGGAGCCGGCTGAGCTCTCTGCAGCCAGTAGCAGGTGACGGCCACCGGGAGGCGCAGCTGAGGCGGAAGGCGGCTCAGAGAAGCCTCGGTCACCTTCAGAGCCTCCAGCATCACCTGCAGACGCTGGGAGGGCTCCGCCTACAGGTGGAGTGAGGGTGGATGTGTTGTCATGTTGTAAAATTCACTAAAACATTAGACACATTTTTGTCGTCATAATAATAAATATTCAGCATTTAGAGACTTGAAGTAAAACTGATTCGCTCCCTTAGCCCCCCCTCCTCCTCCATTAGCTCCTCCTCCTCCCTTAGCTCCTCCCACTTGGCCACTCCTTCTTCCTTAGCCCCTCCTCCTCTCTTGGCTCCACACTAAAAAGTTAATCTAGCAAGATGAGTTTGAATATAAATATGGAATAAGAGCATTGGTGGACTGGTCGGAGCTCGCGTGTTGGCTTCACCTCGTCCAGTGAGCTGAGCTCCAGCTCCTTTGTGACCCTGGTGAAGACAGGAGGGACAGCGGTGCTCTTCAGCTGGAGGCCCTCTCTGTCTGTTTCGGCCACATGAAGCTGCCTCTGTTTGCCCAGCAGCAGCCCATACATCAGCTGGCGGAGCGGCCTGGAGGTCAGGTGGGCGCTGCACATGTCGCTGTGGCCCACCACGCAGCTGAGGCCCATCCTCTGCAGCAGCAGCACATCCAGGACTTCGGGAGGCAGCCGAGCCTGCATGAGGGGCTGCTGCATCCAGCCTGGGATCAGACCTGCCACCTGCCACACAAAGGAACAAATCTGATGGTGATGATCATGTATCAAGTCAGAGCTGCAACTTCATTGGCATTATGATTTATTTCGTCAGTGAACTGATTAATGGTTCAGGCCATCAGGGTCAGGACGCAGCTAAAAGGCTGGAGTCACCTCTTCCACCGGGTGTGGAGGAGCTGTGCCGTGGAGGAAGAAGCTCTTCAGGGAGCTGGGAGGCAGCTGGTACTCTGTCATGCCCAGACACAGGCCCCTCAGCACTTCCTCCTGTCTCTTGTTGCTCAGCTCTCCCATCAGCCCCAGCGCCGCCTGCAGGGCCTCCCGGGGCTGCTGGAAGGCCTTCAGCCAGCAGAGCAGCCCAGCCAGGTGGCTCCTCGGCCAATCACAGCCGGCGGGAGAAAACTCAGCCCACCTGATGGGCGACTCCGTCCTCCACAAATTCACGTAGTCATTCCCCGCCAAGGCGGCGAACGCGGGCAGGAGCGGGCGCGGGATGTTGAAGAAGATGCAGAAGCTGGAGGTGTTGTAGCTCTTACAGGGGATGAAGGTCTGCCGGCCGCTCCGCTCCACCGCCTCCCACCGGAAATGAGAGATGGGCAGCAGCCCTGCCGGCAGCTCGAAGATGTAGAAGTCGCTGTCTTTGGAGAGCACCGGACAGCGCCACTCGCTGGCCAGGGCGGCGATCTCCCGGTCGGCCTCCTCGTAGCACTGAGCCACTGGGACCTCCAGCCGGCTCAGCGTCTGTTTGAACACCAGCTTGGCCAACAGGGGCAGGACGTTCTCCTGCCCGCCGCCCACCGCCGCTTGATGGGCTCTCTGGACCTGGTCCTTGGTTCTCTGCTTCGTCGTTTCCAGCTTCTTGTCGGTGTAGTCCGCGCCTCCGTCCAGCACCACGTACGGCGCCACCTCGCAGTCTCGGAGGGCCCTGATGAACTTCTCTATCAGGTCTTCAAAGGCAGCGTACTCTCCTCCATGATTCTGGTCCAGACCTGACCGAAAGAAGCACAGTGAACAAACTGAAGAGGTCATTACTAAAAGAGAAGAAGATGCAGGGGGATGAGGAGCAGCCTGCCTGATCTGAGCCTCTGCTGCTTCCGACTCAAACACCCTGTTTGAGCAGGAGGTCATTTACAAAGGTGCCTGGAACCAGAACACATGATCCGGCTCAGGAGGGCTGGACCAGGTGTGGGGGAGACCGGGAACATCTGGCTGCTCCGTGTTCATCTCCCTCCTCCTGAGGAACCTACATCCTCCTGAGGAATCCACATCTTCCTGAGGAACCTACGTCCTCGGAGCAGGGGGAGAATCTGAGCTGTTCACGGTCAAAGCCTCCGTCGAGCCTGGAAGCAGTCGATCGGTGTTTTGTCAGGTTTCGCCTGTTGCGTTGTGAAACCCATCATGTTTGACCACATGAGGAAGACGACAGTGCTCACACACATTTTGTCATCTGTTCTTGCACCATGACGGTCAGAGCTTCCTCTGTCCCATCGCCTGAGACATCGCAGACGGTGCTGGTTGAGCTCAGTCACTTTTTTCTGAACATCAGCTTTAATGCAAAACTCTCAACCTGAAACACATTCATGGTTTTAGACAGATTTTCAAATATTAATAATCACTTTTTGAAAGTGATCGCAATGATCAGATCTGTGAAGCCAACGTTAAAAATCTGTAAGTCAAATATTAAAATTCACTGATGTTTGAGTTAAAACTGATGTTCAAGTTCAAACTCTTTGTTTTTTCTGTTTTGACCTGAATTTACACACAAATCTTTGCGACATTTTATTTTTAATTTCTAAATCCTGACAGACATTTGGGACCATTTTGAGTTTCATTTCTCTCCTCTGACTTTCCCTCTAGCGCCACCTGTAGGTTCCCTCTGGTGGTTTTGGGTGAAACGTCTCAAGTGTAGAATCCATCAATTGAGTGATTGTTTTTCCTCAGTCGACTGAAGGATCCAAATAGAATTATAATGATTAAAATGGGAAGAGTTTAACAGCCCCCCGCCCCCCAGCTTCATTTGCTGCATCTTATGTAACATGATGTTTTTACCTTAGTTGATACAACATTTTTAAAAAAAGCTGCTCATGTTCTTGATCTGAACTTGAATTTTTATCTACATTTTTCTGTTCCAGTAAAACAGGAGTTTACAGAGTTTTCCTACTGTATCTTTTGTAAATGAATATTTGACTGCTTTTCCCACAGATGTTAAACTTATTAATCTAAAAAACAAACAATGAATGTTTGTGAAATGAGCTCATCCAGATTCTGGAGATACAAGGTTTCCACCTGACAGCAAGTGGAATTAAAATAAAGCCTGAATTTGATTAAATTAATTTTAAAAATCATTTTAGAATTTTATAAATTTTAGTTAGAAAAAGTTAAAATGTCCTGAGCTGAAGTACTCTGTAGTACTTTGAAGTAGTATGTAGTACTCTGTAGTCCTGAGTCCTGCAGGCTGCTTCTGCTCCTACCTGAGTCGAAGTACAGCAGGTAAAGCAGGTTGAAGCCGTCGATCACCAGCCGGCACCTCCGGAACCGGACGTCCCGGTAGATGCACTGGTTCGCCTCGATGAGGGAGCTCAGACCTTGGACACCCATCACGGGGAGAGAGAGCAGCTGCAGCCGCTGCGGCGGCAGCTTTTATATCAACCTCTGTTTGTGTCAGTTTCACTTTCCAGAAAACAGGAGTGACCGAATATGAGCTGTCACCGTCATCATGTGCAGAGACCAGGAGCTGTTTACAGCAGGTGTTGGACTGTGAAGGTGGAGCAGCTGAGGAGGAGGAGGAGGTGAAGGAGGAGGAGACCTCAGGTTCCCATGGTCTTTTTCAGACTCAAGTGAAGATCCTCTTATCCCCTCGACGCAGACCCCTTAATGACACTTCACATGAACAGCTCGTGCCCATGCTGCTGACCCGACCTCGCTACCTGTCAATCAACACTGTTACCTCCGCCAAGGAGCTTATGTTTTTGCCGGCGTTGGTTTGTTTTTTTGTTACATAAAAGTTATGGACAGATTTTGATGAAATTTTTAGGAAATGTTCTTTCTCGGACAAGGAACAAATGATTAGATTTTGGAGGTGATCCTGATCTGTATCTGGATCCAGGAGTTTCCTACGTTGTATGGGCACGTATTGCTGGTGTTCGTGTATGCAGTCATCCTCATGTTCTGACTGGGGAGACTGCAGACATCCTGAACCGAATTCAGTTCTATCAGAGGTAGATTTTAATCCTGTTAAACCATCACCTCCATTACAGAAGTGTCACTTTTTTCATCAACACATCAAGAAACAACAGGTTTTACTGATGTAAAGAATTTAAAGAAAAAAGGCTTCATGTTCTTGTTTGTAGATAAAAACATTACAAATTCCACAAACAAGTGGAAGTTTTTATTTGACTCCTCTGACTTATCAGAAGTAAAAGTACACGAGTATCATCACCTTCATGTAGTTAAAGTACTTAGTTTGAGTTCAATCTTTAAGAACGTTTTTCTAATAAAAATTGTGTATTTGTACTTTGTCACTGTCCTGATTTACTGAGTTTACAATAATAGAAAGATCAAACAACAGAAGAACTGACATGTTTTACTTTAGTAAAAGTACCAATACTCGATTACAAAAGTACTCCATTACATGTAAAATCATACATTCAGAATTTTACCAAGAAAATACAGAAGTATTGAATATTATAAAATGTACCACATATATCAAAAGTGAAAGTTCTCAGAATTCAGGATGTTTATTGTGTGTATATGTTTGTCAGATATTATTGGTTTATTGTTGCAGAATTTAAACTTTCTTTTCTTTTCTTCTGTTTTTCTATCACAGTTCATCACACTTTAGAAACTGATCTCGTGTTTTATATATGAAATCTTGAACTGAAAAGAAACGAAAAACTACAAGAATACAATAATGTGAAGGAAATGAGGTAAAAAGTATAATATTTATTAGAGTACTTGAGTAAAGTGACTCAATTACATTCAACCACTTCATGAAACCTACGGGAGCCCGGAGAGGCGAAATGAAACTGACAACAAGCGATTTATCAGATGATTCACACACACACACACACACCCCTTTATTATCACTGTGTTTACAGACTGTTCTCAAAGATTTGACCTTATTTCTTCAAATGTGGAGCAACTTTATCAGACAACATCGTCTGTTTGGTTTTTAAAGAAGTCAGAATTATCACATAAAATGTTTGATCAAAATTAAAAAGTAATCCGTCAAACTTTCTAAACAAAACGTCGAAATCTCAACCTACTATCTGTGGGATTTTATTTTAAGTTTTAAGTGAGATTTTTCTCTTTTCATGTTTTTCTTCCTCCTCTTTGTCTCTGTCATTAAACGCATCACCGCTCCGGAACACAGCAGGTCCCTGAAGTGCTCTCCGCTCGCTTTGTGAGCGGTCACGTGACTGACGCCGTTTCCGGCGGACCGGTTGAAACCGACCGGGGTCGGCTGCGGGTCTCAGCTCCGCTGTGCGTGCGGGTGTGAGCTGCTCCCTCCTCCGGCTCCAGCCCCCCGGGATGTCTGCGCTCCTCCGGCGGCTCCTGCTCGACCCCCCCGCTGCCGTCATGCAGCGGCGCTTCAGCCTGGACGTCGCGGCTCCGCTGCTCCGGACGCAGGGCTACGTCGGCGGCCGCTGGGTGTCCGCGGCCTCGGTGTTCCCGGTGCTGGACCCGGCCACCGGCCAGGAGCTGGCTCGCGTGTCGGACTGCGGGGCGGCGGAGGCCAAACAGGCGGTGGATGCTGCGTTCAAGGCCTTTCAGTCCTGGAAGGCGTTCACGGCCAAGGTGCGTCTGACTCTGCTCACAAAACCGCCAATTCCATCTGAAAGGTGCGCATGCGTCAGAAAATCACTGAAAACATTGAAGCCCTGGATGTTTTCCCACATGTGAGGAACCAGACTTCAATTCGGCTTTGGCAAAATCCACCAGTCAAATCAGTACTTAGATCAGATCTCGACTTTCACTTTAACTTCTCGATTCTTGTTGCAGGATCGTTTTGAGCACAAGGTTCTGAAATTGAACCAGTTTAAAGCCAGAAAACATGGCTGACTTTTCTGTTGTCAGGCAACGTGAATAGTTTATGTCAGAGAGATGAAAGAAGTCTCTTAGTAACTAAAGAGAAAGATGGAAGAACATGAACCTGAGACATTAAACATGACACGTTAAACTGCGAATTATTTGAATGGAGTTTGGTGAGGGTGCATTCACTGACACTGAGCAATAAACAGGTTTATGAGTGTTCGGACTTTGATTAAGTCTGCAATTTATCATGTTATCATCAGGCTGATTTCTAATGATAAGATCCAAAGTCTAAACAGCAACAGAGCAAAAAAAAAAAATTTAAATCATCCATATTTTTTTAAAGCACCAAAAGTCATTTCACAGAATGTCTCAGGACAGAATAATTATCACATGATAAGATGAGACAGAGTGATGCGTTATGTGTGAGCAGATTAAAGCTGGTCACTGGGTAGTTTACACTACTCTACAATAACACATCACTCATTCATTAGTCAGTGATGTTTGTGTTAATTATTCTGCAAAGTGACTAGTAACTAAAACATCCAACTCTGACCTGTAATGGAGGAAAAGTATAAAGTAGTACAAAATAGAACTACTCAAATATTTTAGTTTGTTAAACAACAGGAAGAAGGTCGACCTGAAGGCTGCAGGTCAGCGATGTCACTGTTTCCTGTCCAACTGTTATTAAACCTAATCACGTCTCACAGGGGCAGGGAGACAAAGTCCCGCTTCTGTGTGTCCTGCTGTTCAAGGTCAGGAGCAGGAGGAACTGACGCCGTGACCGGTAACTGTCTCAGCATCACGTCGGCAGGTGTGGCCCTGTTCAAACCCTGACCAATCAGGTGACAGGACAGCAGGTGGAGAGACAGGAGGCAGCTGCAGCTCTGAAGACTCCTGTTAATGTCATGACATGCATTTGATTCTGAACGTCTGTTTCAGAGTGGGAGGAGTTTCCTGCTCCGTTTTCACACTTTGACCTCTGTGAAATATTAATCTATTTAGTTATAGCAGGCGAGAACCGGATTTGTGAACGTTCGCCCTCAGACAGGAAACATAATCCATCACTGTTCACATGAAGTCGCCAAGTTCTTTCAAATATTAACTCTGAATGAAATTGATGAGAAAACAGGCGATATCTGCGAAGGCGTGTGTGGTCTGCAGACTGACGCGATGTGATTGGTTGTCCTGCAGGAGAGAAGCGTCCTGCTGAGGAAGTGGTTCGACCTGCTGGTGCTGCACAAAGAGGATCTGGCCAAACTGATCACGTTCGAGAGCGTGAGTATCCTGTAGCTCCTGAACATGTGAGCTCCACGACACGAACAGATTTCAAATGTACATGTGCTTCAGGTGTGAAGAAACTGAATACAGTGGGATAAATACATGGTTTTGCTGCAGACACTGATTCTCTATTACAGTACATTCTCTTTTTTTCATTTTTCATATAAAACAAACTCTTGTAAAAATCTTCATTTGGAAAGTAACTAGTAACCAAAGCTGTCAGAGAATGTAGTGGAGTAATAAGTGCAGTATTTCCTCTGAGATGAGCAGTAGAAGTAAAGTACTTCAGATGTGTACTGCAGTACTGTCAGACTCAATGTTTCTGGTTCCTGTAAATAATGTGCAGAAGAACAGCAGAACTGTGTACTGATGGGGAACAAAGATGTGGCTCTCACGTCTGGACGCTGTGTGTTGCAGGGGAAGCCGATGCGCGAGTCTCTCGGGGAGATTGCGTACTCCGCCTCCTTCCTGGAGTGGTTTTCAGAGGAGGCCCGGCGAGTGTACGGCGACATCGTCCCGTCGCCCGCCAAAGACCGAAAGATCCTCCTCCTGAAGCAGCCTGTGGGCGTGGCCTCCATCATCACGCCGGTGAGCAGCCAATAAGGACATGTCGATGTGTTTCACAGACATTCATGGTCCACAGAGGTTGTATCATCACGACATGTTGACAGCAGCATTGAGCTCAGGGTTTCCTGCCGTCTTTCATCGTGGTGACGTCTCACGTGTCTGATGAGTGAGGTGTGCTGTTCTGAGTCACAGGAGCAGGAATGAAAGGAATGAAAGGTTTCGTGTTGAGCAGACAGGCGGGTCCTGGACACGTCCACCGTCTGTTGTTCCGCTCGGCAGCTTTAAGTTGTTTAACTGGTCCAGGCTGTTTTTTAGCTGCTGGTTCACCTGCGTTCAGGTCAGAGTTAATCACCTGCTTTGATCATGTGACCTCTGAAGTCCCATCTCTGTGGCCAACATGAGTCACGCTGCTGGTGGTTGGATGTGTTGAAACAGGAAGTGGTGTGAGGGTGTGGCTGAGTAACAAACAGGACGAACCACTGTGATTGTTGAGCAGTTAATGAGTCGTTAATTTTCAAAGCACCGAACCTTCGCTCCACAGTCATTAATCTGAGCAGCTTGTTGCCATGTTGGGACAACAGAACCTCAATCAGACAAACAGGAGCTCGATAAGACACCATCAGTTTCTCACAGCGTCCTGCTGCGGGAAACACTGAGACTGAACCAGACAGGTGTGTTCCAAAACACCTGACTGGGAGCTAAAAGAGGCTGAAAAGCTAATAGAGGTCGTGACACTTTTCACAGTACACACAGTCGTTTGATTCACTCAGTGGAGCTGTTGGTCTGAACCTGTCGTGTGTTGGTCTCCCTCCACAGTGGAACTTCCCCAGCGCCATGATCACCAGGAAGGTCGGAGCTGCGCTGGCCGCCGGCTGCACGGTGGTGGTCAAACCAGCAGAGGACACACCGCTGTCAGCCCTCGCTCTGGCTGAGGTCCGTACCCTCAACCTTTAACCCTCTGTTACTTCCTGTTTGTCCTGTGACTGACCTGGTGGCGTCTTGTCGTGCAGCTGGCGGAGCAGGCGGGGATCCCGGCCGGGGTCTTTAACGTGGTTCCGTGTTCCAGAGAGAAGACTCCGTCGGTCGGAGAGGTTCTATGCACCGACCCGCTGGTGGCCAAAATCTCCTTCACTGGCTCCACCGCCACCGGCAAGGTCAGGTCCTCAGACTGCTGCCTGCAGCGCCCTCTGCTGGAGGGGTCGCCTCATGTCATTTCTCACTGTGTCTGCTCCTTTTCTGCGTCCTCTCTGGTTGATATGTTGCTGAGCTGAGTGGATTCATATGAACTCCACTGGGATCAAAATACTTTTTTTTTTTTAGTAGATTAACTCAGGTGCAGTTTTGAGGTACTTGTACTTGGGCATGTACATCTTATGGTATTTTATACTTCTACTTCATTTTGGATGCATGTTTTGTACATTTTACTTTGTAACATTTATTTTGACATTGGTCACTATTTATTTTCAAGATTCTAGCATATTAATGCAAAATATAAATAAACCAATAAATTATGATTTACTCCCCTGTTTTAGCTGAAACTGCCCTGCAGTATGTAAAGATTCCACATTTACCAGCTGCAACATTGAAGTGATGAACACATTAATGCATCAGTAATTATAATCCAGTAATATTTATTACATGCTTTTACTTGTAACAGAGTATTTTTACACTATAGTAATGCTACTTCTACTGAAGTAAAAGATCTGAGGCTGAGCAGAAATGACTGAAGAAATCAATCAATTCAATCAATCAAATCAATCAATCAATTCATTCAAAAATGAATCAGAAGGCTGTGTTAGATCTGTGATGTTTAGTGACTGACTTTGTTCCCACAGTTGGATTCTCTCTGTTGTAATGTTGCTCTTCACCAGTTCTCATTTGAATTTGTTGCTTCTCCTCTCAGCTGCTACTGAAAATGGCCGCTGACACCGTGAAGAAGGCGTCCATGGAGCTGGGTGGCCACGCCCCCTTCATCGTGTTCGACAGTGCTGACGTGGACAAAGCGGTGGCCGGAGCCATGGCCTCCAAGTTCAGGAACTCCGGGCAGGTAGAGTCTCTGTTGGTGTTACAGTGGGAAAGACTTGGTGGCAGGCGACAGAGGAAGAGGGTGAAATTAGAAATGTGGAGCAGGAGGCTTCTCAACCCTACTTACTAAACAGAGCATGTGGGCACAGTTACTATACTTCTAATACTACTACTGAAAAAAAATGTTAATTGGATTTACAGAGGGTAGGGCTGCACAATTAATCGAATTTTAATCATGATCACGATTTTGGCTGCCACGATTAAATTAAGATGATCGTTGGCGATTTTAACATTTAAAAAGCGAGCTCTGTTGCATGTCAAATCAAGCACTTTCTCAACCCAATAGTCAGCCAACCACCAGGGGGCGACCCATAGGTTAGGGCCTCATCATTACGCTGCCTAAACAGCAAGCGAGCGAACCCTGCAGCAGCGGCAGCTTCGAATGATTAAACTGTGAGAGAGTACAATGTCGGGAGGGAGCAGCAGGCAGTGACAGTGAGGAGCCGCTAGTGCCTCGTAAAGGAGCAACATCTACTGTTGACTCTTTTCCACTGCGCTGGTGCTAGTGCTAGTTCGGAGCCAGTGCCTGACTTAGCACCAGTTCTTCGTGTTTCCACCAAGTAAGCACCGGCTCCAGGTGCGAAAAACACCAACTCTTCGCTGGTCCAGAGCTAAGCACCGACTACGTCAGGGGCTGGGGGCGGGGTTATCGTTAGTGCCGGTAGCCAGTTTCCAAATCGCAATTGCGGCCGGCTTACGGGCTGGGACACACAAGCGGTAATTTGTGTTCGTTTTCGCCAGGACGTCCCCGGTCTGATCGCAGATATATTGAACTGACTCCACTAAATCCCTGTCTGTGTCCAGCGCCAACCCAGACAACCATAACAGCAACTCTGCACCGGGCGACACCGTATCCATCCACCTCTCAAAGACACGCTGAAATAACGGATGCAATAAGGCCGGTTTCCTGTTTGTTTGCACTTTATAATGGCATTTTGCAATAGCATATTCATTTTTTTCCCTTTGTCTTTGGGTGAATTTTAGATTATTGTTTGATTTATGATTATTTTAAGTTTCAATTTGAAGACTTGTTTGTCTTTAAAAAAGTGCAATAAAAAGGTGCGTTTTACCGAACATAATGAATAATCGTGATTACAATATTGATAAAAATAATCGGGATTATCATTTTGGCCATCTGTTAGGGCTGCACGGTGGCTCAGCACCGTCGCCTCACAGCTAGAAGATCGCCGGTTTGCGTCAGGTCAGGGAGCTTGGGATCATTCTGTGCAGTGTGGGTTCTCACCGGGTACTCCGGCTTCCTCCCACAGTCCAAAAACATGCTGAGGTTAATTGACTAATCTAAATTGCCCGTAGGTGTGAATGTGAGTGTGAGTGCTTGTTCGTCTATGTGTGCCCTGCCCGGCGACCTGCCCAGGGTGTCCCCTGCCTTCGCCTGAAGCCGGCTGGGATAGGCTCCAGCCCCCCCCGCCACCCTGCAAAGGAGCAAGCGGTAGATAATGGATGGATGGATTTACAGAACAGTTCCTGTATGGTGGCATACACTGTCTCTGTGCTATGTTTCGGCCGTACCGCCCCCTCCTCATCACCGTCCTCTTCTTCTTCCTGTAGACGTGCGTGTGTTCGAACCGCTTCCTGGTGCAGAGCGGCGTCCACGATCGCTTCATGGAGAAGCTGAGCCGAGCCATGGACGCCGAGCTCCGCGTGGGCCACGGCTCCGAGCCCGACACCACCCAGGGGCCGCTCATCAACGGCCGAGCTGCAGAGAAGGTGAACAGGAAGCGTCCCCTCAGATTCTCTCTCTCCCTCATGTCACATGACCTCAAAGATTTGTTGATTTGCTTAATTTATTCTATTGATTTGTTTTGCTTTTATTTACAGGATATTTGTATATTGTTTGTTTCTATCTGCTGTAGATCCTGTCACATCCCCTCTATTAAAAAAACAACAAATTATTGAAGGATCCAAAGGATTTTTGTATCTCTCCAGGATCGGTCCCTCTGTCGGACATGACCTGGGACACAGCAGGTTCAGCTCCTGTCTGTCTTGCAGGTCGTCCACCAGATTTCAGACGCAGTGTCCAAGGGGGCGAAGGTGCTGAAGGGGGGGAAGCGTCTGGACGGCTCCTTCATGCAGCCCACCCTGCTGGCCGACGTCACCACGGACATGCTGTGCACCAAGGAGGAGACCTTCGGCCCGCTGCTGCCCGTCATCCGGTCTGTGCACTCGCCGAGTTCATGACACACATCTCAAATCATTTTTAAAAAAAAAATCTATGCTTTATACCAGTTTGACAACAAGTCCACACATACAAACATGAAGTAAGTGCAGACAGCTGAGAGGAATCCAATGACAGTGATACTGACACTGATGTGATGCCGTCAGGAGACATGAGCTTGTTGACAAGACGTCTGTTTTTTACGAATTGTCTGAACATCTCACTGAATTGACATCTCTGTTCAAACCAAGAAACCAACCAGAACCTCTGTCTCATTTCCAGGTTCAACACAGAGGAAGAGGCTCTGGCTATTGCTAACGCCTCGAGTGTCGGGCTGGCAGGTGAGTCCCTCCGTCTGAGCTGCAGCAATTCTACAATTCTACAATTTCATTTAGCAGACGCTTTTGTCCAAAGCGACGTACATCTGAGAGTAAATACAACACAAGCAAGGATCTAGTCAGGAGAAAACAACCTGGATAAGTGCCAAAAAAGCAAGGTTCAAGTTAGATAGGTCCTACAGGCAGTGAGGGGGGCATACATTACAACATACAATTAGACTTTTTTTTTTTTTTTTTTTTGCGTGTGTGTATGTGTGTTCATTTTATAGGAGTTTATCAAGTGCCAAGGTGTTCAGTGAAGAGCTGGGTCTTTAGTCTTTTCTTACAGACTGAGAGTGACTCTGCAGATCGAACAGAGTTTGGTAACTCGTTCCACCACCGGGGAACCACAGAGGAGAAGAGTCTGGCTATTGACCTCCGGCCCTTTTGAGCTGGTTGTATCAGGCGCCTTTCATTGGTCGAGCGTAGTGAGCGAGACGGAGTGTAGACCTGAATCAGGGTGTTCAGGTCGGAGGGAGCTGTTTTTGTTGTGGTTTTGTAGGCAAGTGTAAGAGCTTTGAATTTGATGTGTGCAGCAACTGGAGCCAGTGGAGCGACCTGAACAGCGGTGTGACATGTGCTGTTTTTGGCTGGTTGAAAACCAGACGTGCTGCTGCATTCTGGATCATCTGCAGAGGTTTGACCGTGCATGCGGGGAGGCCTGCCAGTAAGGAGTTGCAATAGTCGATGCGTGATATTACTGCAGCCTGTACCAGGAGCTGTGCTGCATGTTCAGACAGGAAGGGTCGAATCTTCCTGATGTTGTACAGAGCGACTCAACATGATCGAGCAACAGTGGCCACATGAGCCTTGAAAGTTAGCTGGTCATCAATCATGACACGGAAGTTTCTGGCAGACTTTGTGGGTTTGAGTTGGGCTGATTCAAGCTGGATGTTGATTTCTTGTTGTATAGAGGGACTGGCTGGGAGCGAAAACAAGCTCTGAAGCTTTGAACTGTGTTGACTGACAGAAGAGAAAAACAACTTTGGGCAACGAGGTGAAAGTCAGCTCATGACCTCAGGGAGTGTGAGGGTCTGCTGGAGCTCCTGCTGCTCTGATCTCAGCACAGTGTTCTCTTCTGTCCTCAGGTTACTGCTACTCGCAGGACGTGAGTCAGATCTGGCGGGTGGCGGAGGCGCTGGAGGTGGGGATTGTCGGGATCAACGAGGGCCTCCTGTCCACCCCGGAGGCCACGTTCGGCGGCGTCAAACAGTCTGGCCTGGGCCTGGAAGGCTCCAAGTACGGAATCAAGGAGTATCTGGAAGTCAAGTACATGTGCTTCGGAGGCCTGAAGCCCTGAACGGGACGGAGCGACGCCGCAGGTCTGACGCTGCCACAGCCGTCTAAATGCAGTAATCATTACAGGTCATCGTAACCGTAGGTCTCAAGTTTTACTTGATCTAATTTAACCAAAACAAAACAACTCTTTGAATCAGAGTCGGGCTTCAAAACATCTATAATCTCTAAATTACCTTAAATCTAACTGACAGTTTTGAGTTTGACGTAACAGAAAACTGTTTGAGTAACTTTTCATCAATCGTGGAACAGATTTCTCTCTAGCTGTCGCAGGTCAGAAGGTGAAACAGGGTCCTCTTACAAAAGAACCTTTGAGGCAATAATTTTCTCATCAGTGTTTGATTGCACTAATTAAAGTGAGTTTTAGGTAAATGTTTGTCTTTTTCTTTGAATCTTTACTGTCCACATGACAGAAAGGTTGTCATCCACTATAATCCTGCATTCTCAGATCTCAGGGGAATACTCGCTTCTGATTGGACAGAGATTCAAACCAATCACAGCATGGCCGCTCTCAGTGGTTGGTGCAGTTTTTTTTTTCTCGCTACACGATGCTGTTCAGATGTTTACTACAGAAAAAGAAAATAAATGAGTTGGACGTAGAAACACAGATCAGATCTATGCTTTATTGTTCACATTTCCAAACAATATTCTTCAATTTCACAAGAGAAAAAGATTTGAACATGATGACGAAGTGATGAGTCTCAGATAAACTTGAGCAAACTCGAATCATCCAGGACAGACGGAGTCGCAGTGACACTTTGTCCTGAACGAAGTTTTCCTCATGTCAGCTGTGACACAGTGACATAGTGTAGTCTGACGGTAAATGTTTTAGACATAACACTGGGTTTCTATTGGCTGGACATTTTAACAGTAGAGCAGATAAACACACTCACTCTTCCCTCCCCAAGACAGAAAAACACAACACCCCAAGTTCTTCAGAAACAGATTCTCCCTTTCTAGACTGATGGATGGTTCCAGTCGATCAGTCAAGGCTGGATAATCGCTGCATGAAAATGATGAACTTCTAACCAATCAGAATCCAGTATTCTCTGTGACTGTTTCCAATCTGTCTCCACACCTTCTCCTTCACATCAGTTGGTTAAAGGAGGATTGAAACATTGACAATACGACTCTGTTATGTTTGGGTTTAATGGCTGAACGATTGTTATGAGTAAATTCCAGATCAGATTAATCGAAGCTTTCGAAGGGAAGATTTACTGTGATAAACAGATTCAAATGCTGAAAATCTTTTGCTGGATTTTAGTGAAATCACTCTTTGTGTTGAACATGACGTCCTGTAGCAGATCTGTGAATAGATGAACTATTTCTTTATGATTTAAAACTTCAATGCGCCACATATTGGAACATTAGGACCCGTTTCCAAAACAAATTTAAAAGTCACAAGTTTTCATAACTGAAGCCATGTGCCATTTACACAACACTTGACAGTTTACTGTGCAACATTAGCTGATCAAAACTCTACATTTCAGTAACATGTGTTGGAGCATGTTGGGACTGTAAACACAGGCCTGATGTCGATGGAAGCATGCACCTCCTTGTCATGAGGAGATAAAAGGGTAAATGCCATTAAAATGTGATTAATTAAAGTAATATATTAGTTTTTGAATTGTGTAGATTGATGTTGCTACAAACAGATTAGAGACAACTGGACCCAAGTTAAAAGACTGTTGTTGTTTTTTTTTCTGAGCCTCTGAGATCAAAGTGAAGTTGCCAATGTCAGAAGTGCCATGAAGTGACTTTTCTTTCCTCCAGTGTTGAACAACAGCAGATTTTCAGTTACTCTTTCAGTCGCGTATAAATTGAGTGACAGGTTGAAGACGGAGCTCATAGCTGAAGGTGGTGTTTCACTGGGCCACGTTCTCCCCGTCTCGTCCTCTGCATTTACACACGTGAGGGGACAGAATGCACAAAGCTGCAGGTTTCCCGAACAGATGTGACACAAACGAACAGCGAAGCTTGATCTGATGTTGCCACAGTAACTGAGTTCCATCGTCTGCTGTTGTTCAACAGTTTCTGTTCTTTGGGTCGATCCAGCAGATCGTGTTTCTAATGTGAAGTGAAACTTAATTGTAATATAATGTCGTCGTCATCGTAGTGTAAAAATATTAGTTTTGTATTTCTGACCATAAATATGAATGAAAAATTAAAGAGGAATTTGAAATATTACCTGATGATCTTGTGATGAGTTTTTAATGACAAATAACTGAACCATTCCTTCAGCAGTTTCCTCCCTCTTCTTCCAGTCTTTGTGGACAAACACATGAAGCTCACACCTGTAAAATGCTGCGAAATGCAGCTGGACATCTGGGTATTTTTGGCTGAATGCACTGACATCCTGTGTGTTAGAACACTAATATTTTTCAGTTTTAGACTAAACAGTCAGTAGTGTTGGTTTTGGAACGACTCTCTGCATCAAATGACCGTATCGATGACGACATGATCGAGCTGATGTTTAATCTAAACCATTTATGACAAATGTAAATCAACAGCTCTTCTTCCGCTCGGTGTCAAATTTGCCAGGATTATTTTAAGGGAAAGTATTAAATATTTTAGTGTCAGCTCATGGACTTTTCCACTGCACTGAACCTGAACGTCGTGAGGTGGTTGACTATGTCCAGTAAACTCACAACTCAAATTCTTGCTGCTCTAATAAACATCCAGTCATTAGTCCATTACAGAAACATTCACCTGTTTTGCAGCTGGAACACACGAAGTCTGGATAAATCGTACGTTAGAATGTGATTTCGAACACAACCAAAGTTTCTCTTTGTCTTTAACAAACATGTTTCAGTCCATCAACAGACAAATCGAGCGCTGGATGGTCGCGTCAAAGAGTTGAAGCTTGAAATGCAGCAATAATCGACTTGTTAGCTTTGAGTTAGCTTAGTCGGTTTAGTGTGGTGTGAGTTCATTAGCTCAGGATGAATTGGTGAAACGATGTGTAAATCAGACAGACTTTTTGGAAGGTGGATTTTTTTTTCTCTTTTTTTGTTGCAGGCTCGTAGTTTGGTCCCAGCCTTTGTGCTAAGCTAGGCTAACCCCATCCTGGACCTCCCTCTGTCCAGACGCACAGAACAACTATCCATCACCTCGTGTTTCTCTGGGAATGTGATTTCCCAAAATGGCTGATTCTTCTGTAAATCCTTCCTCAGAAGTCTATATTTCAGTGCTGAATATTCCAACACAGGTCAGTGAGGTCGTCCAATTGTACATATCTCACTGTTTGGATGTTTGAACCAGATGTTTCATCCTGTGTGAGGAGTCACAGGTTTGTCTTGGTCAAAAGTCCTCAAGTCCTTCGAGGGAGGTGACACGGGACACTGGTTCATTTTACTGAGCTCATGGCACAGGATTTCTGGGTAATGAAGTCCTTCAGACTTTAAGAAGTTAAATCTCTCGCTGCCACACGGGGGAGCCAGAGTGCAAACCTCCCAGACGAGTCCCGTCTGTCAGCAGGACGTCCTGTCAGCCGAAGGCGTTCCCGTTGCGGGCGGCCTGGGCGCTGAGCCGGTTCCTGCTGCGGACGGGTCGGTCCCGACTGAAGATGGTGTCCTGGTCGCTGTCCAGCTCGGACTCGGACATCATCAGGCTGGAGTTGTGCTCTGTGCTGCGATGTTTGATACCTGCAGAGAGGAAACATGTTGGAGTCTGAACATCCTTCTTACATGCAGCCTGTTGTCTCTGTCTTAGCTCTCTGAGTTCTTCTAGTGTCCAGCCTTCGCAGTCTGAGATCACTTTAGCAGAATATCACTGTTCATCTGACCAATAGGAGGCAGCAGAGCCACATCACATCACCACAGTCGTATTTTGTCCACTAAACACAAAGGAAATCTGAACCGACACAAAGACCACGCGGTTATGTTGAAACTGTGATTTCTAGATGCAAATTCTGCTTCTGTCCATTTCCCATTTTTCCCCATATGAAATGTGATGAAACCAACATGTCGGACTACACTCTGTGTTGGAGTTACTCACTGAATTTGGGTCTGAGCTCCACCCGCTCCTGCTCGTCCATGTTGTCCAGGATGGTGTATTTGGTTTTCTTTCTCACTTTGGTTTGTCTCCTCCTAAACACAGGAACACGACATGTCACCTGGCTCTGTCACAGATCGAAAGGTAGGTTTATCATCTGTTAACATGTGCTCACCTCTTGCAGCAGCAGATGAAGGTCCAGCTGACGGACAGGATGAAGACCATGAGCATGAAGCTGGTCAGGATGACGTACAGCACCCTCCACTCTGTCAGGAAGAAGGCCAAAACCAAAGCACACATAAACCTGCTGCGTGTGTGTGTTTTCAGACAACGTTCAAGTAATCCTGCATGTCCTTTATGGAGTCTGGGTCCTTAGTTGAAAGACAACACACTCTTGGTTTAATTGTCTGACGCGGATTGTTTAAATATCATGTGAGTAATTCCGTGCCAAATCACCAGATTTTAGAGAAAGTTCCCGACTGACCATCTCAGGTCTGCTTCATATTTTTTTAATTTTAATGTCCTTGTTACTAATAACTGCTGTGCAAAATTTCAGGCCAATATGTCCACTAGTTTCAGAGATATGAAGCCTTCAAAAGGGGGTGTGGCCTCATATTTAGCATAGAAACCAGTGTTACAATCAAACATCCATAGTTTGATGACTAATAACTTTTGAACTATTTACACTACATGCTTCACATTTTCACACGATTCTTTGACAGAATGAGGCTGTGTACACAGAAGGAGAGCTTTGTAGGTGATATATTTGCAGATTTATGGCATGTCAAATATGTCAAATATGGCTTCCTGGAATGAGTGTTTGTCCATGGTAGCACTTTTGGTTCTCTGTATCTCCAGATTTAATGACACCACATGTCTGATTCTTTTTAATATATGAGACATGTATAGTACTATCAGGAACACAAGTTATATCTGTGACAGAAATGATACTTTCTCATATATAGGCCCCTAAAAATTTAAAAAAGCTTTGACATATTGGCCTCAAATTTTGCACAGCAGTTATTAGTAACAAGGACAATCAAGTAAAAAAATATAAAGCAAATCTGAGACGGTCAGTCGGGAACCTTCTGGTGATTTGGAACCTCTTTCATTTCCTGCCGCGACTCATTAACTGTCCAAAAAAGGTGTTAATTACCCCCAAAAACCAACAATTTCATGCTGAGAATGAAATCTTCACTGGTTCTGAGTAGTTTTAAAGTCAATTTGTAACATGCAAAAAATTCACCCCAAAAAATGTCATACTATACATCAGCGTTTTTTTCGGTTTGGGGTCAACTGATGGACTGCCCAAAAAAAAGGTGAAAACGACTCCAAGAACAGCAATTTCATGCTCAGAATGAAACGTTCAGTGGTTCTGAGTAGCTTTAAAGTCAATTTGAAACATGCAAAAAATTCACCCCAAAAAAACGCTGATGTATAATCAGCGTTTTTTACTGGTCCACATGCATGTCGCTAACATCATGCTATTGTTTGAGTCTGAAATTTTGCTTTGGAAAATCGACTAAATCTCACAGCAACGTCCATTTAGTGGCTGTTGTGGTGCTTTCCATCGTTGGCTCTGATAGCCATCAAGCTATGGATGTTTGATTGTAACACTGGTTTCTATGCTTTTTGGAGGCTTGATATCTCCAAAACTAGTGGACATATTGGCCTCAAATTTTGCACAGCAGTTATTAGTAACAAGGACATTACAATCGGGAGCCTTCTGGTGATTTGGCATGAACTTACCCATGTGCAACATAAATGTTCTATCATCTTTACATTCATCAACTTTTTTCATCACCTCTCGATACACTGTCAATATTTCCTGCCATCACTACTTTGTACTTACTGTTCCTCTGCAATTATCCTTAGACACTTCATTTGCATTATTTGGATGCTCTCTAGTTGGAATCTGGCACAAGAATTTCCTTTGGGATTAATAACGTTTTTATCTTTTCTTAATCAATAATTAGAACTTAGAATTACCACAGTTGCTCGCTCCGTCGCCAAGGTATCGGCGAATCAGGTTCTCTGTCCAGAAGGGGTCACATGTGCACTCCTTGGTGATTGGATCACACTGGCCACGCCCCGAACAGCGAAGCAAGCACACTGGAAGAAAGAGAAGGGAGTGGTCCTTTGGTGTTGACATTGGACTCTCAGTGAGCTCTGACCTGGGCTGTTTGAACTCACACACTGTGTCGACTCTCAGGACTCTGAACAGCAGGTAGTCGCTCTTCTCTCTGAGCAGCTGGTTTCTCAGCAGACCCACCAGGCTGGAGCCCGAGAGCGGCCCCGAGGGGCCCCGCACCGAGAACCGCAACACCGTGCTGCACACACACATAGAGAGAGACAGAGAGCTGAAAAACTACATGATTAGTATTTTGGGTTTTATTATTATTATTTATTATTTTGGGGTTTTTTAGATTAAAAAATATGTTGGAAGAAGGATCCTTTCTATTAGGTGAAGGATTTTTCATGTAATAGTCTGAAGCTGCTACCTGAGGTGCGAGTGTCCCTGCAGTGCTCGGACCTGGATGTCGCCGTCCAGGACGTGCAGCAGGGCGGCGAGCTGTCGCACCACCGTGTCCCTCTGAGCCACGCTGACCTGAGACACCGACACCAGCATCTCCAGCTCCACCTCCTCCCCGGCGCCGGGCTCTACGGAGACACAGCAGGGACACACTGCTCTCACAACCTTCGCCATGTAGACAGGGAGCTACAGCAGATCACATCAGTCACGTGACGGTCGACAGACAGCGAGCAGGACATGTGGGAATATGGAGGGCAGAATGTGCCAAAATGAAATAAATAAATACACAATTAAATAATTAATTAAATGTTTCAATAATTATTTAAAATTGGAAATAAATAAATATTTAATTAAATACACAATTAATTACTTAAATGTACCATTAATTATTTAAAATTGGAAATAAATAAATAAATAAATGTTTAATTAAATACATCATTAATTAACTAAATGTGTCATTAAATAACTGAAATGTAAATTCATTTCATTTAAAACATACATATATTTATTTCACTATTTATTTAATTATTTCATGGTTGCAGTGTTGCAGCACATCATGAATTTATTTTATCTGTCAACCTGACCCATCAAACTCAGTGGGCGGGAGTACTGCGGCTTTAACATCTGATTGGTTACTCAGCACAGCAAGTCATGACTGATCACTAAATAAATAGTGAAATAAATATATATATGTTTTAAATGAAATGAATTTACATTTCAATTATTTAATGAAACTTTTATTTATTTATTTCCAATTTTAAATAATTATTTAAATGTTTAATTAATTAATTAATTGTGTATTTATTTATTTCATTTTGGCACATTCTGCCCTCCATATATGAAGACGTCACATCTGAATCAAAGGAATCTTTCACACACACCTGGGCGGACCTCCACGGTGGCCGTGGCCGTGCTGGATCGCCCCTGGGCGTCGCTCACCCTCAGCTGGAACAGGTAGGTGCCCTGGACCAGGTTGGCCAGGTACAGGGAGGCCTGGGTGTCGGAGCCGTACAGCACATCCTGCAAACAGACGTTGAACACTCAACATTTCTTCTGAGTGATTTGATCTAGTGTCATTTCAATGTTCTCTAATCTGGTATAATCTTGATAAACTCTGATGTAATCTTTAATATGACTAGATCTAATTCTAATTGTAATGTGATTGAATCTAATTTGATCCAGATCTAATACTCAAATGTAATCCACTCAATTCTGATCGATTCGTCTGAACTGAACTCGTCCTCATCTCTTTCTGAAGTGCTTCTAATGGATGTGTTGCTATGGTCACACTTCCTGTCTCTCAGGTCTGCACTGACCCCAGCAGCAGGACTCTGGCCGTCTCGGACCCACAGGAAGTGGAGCTCGGTCCGGTCCCCGTCGGTCACGGAACCTCGGAGGACCAGAGAGTTGTTGGGCAGAGTGAGCGTGTGGCTGCCGCTGGCGTGAGCGACGGGAGGAAGACTTCTGGCTGCGGGAGGAAGAGCGACAGATGGTGGTGATTGACACTGGGCCGACACGGTGTGACAGGGCAGAGAAGAAATTCTGAACCACATTTAGGTTCTTTAGGGTTTTAAATATACAGCGTTTTCATCCATGTTAATTGTTCTGTCTATAAATGGTCAGACAACAGTAAAAAGTCCCTCCCAGTTTTCCCACAGTGTCGTCTGAACTGAGCACATGAACCAAACCTCTGACCTTCCTGGACCCTGACGGTGAGTGAAGCGCTGTCTGTCGCCCCCTCCTGGTCAGACACCGTCAGTCTGAAGGTGTAGCGTCCCACCCGAAGGCCCGTCGC
>JBBMOC010000588.1:0-15000 GCA_037975185.1 Centropyge bicolor
CACACACACACACACACACACACACACACACACACACACACACACACCACACACACACACACCACACACACACCACACACACCACACACACCACACACCACACACACCACACACACCACACACCACACACACACACACACACACACACACACACCACACACACACACACACACACACACACACTTTGTTGACCTTGAGCTCTTCCAGGTTTGACAGGCTGATACCCTGCATCATACATGTTGTGTCTCTTCCCACAGGACCCCCTGGAGTTTCCAGCTCATGAGTTGAGGAAATATTTCCGGATGGGCGACCACGTGAAGGTGATCGCCGGGCGATATGAGGGCGACACAGGCCTCATCGTCCGAGTGGAGGAGAACTTCGTCATCCTCTTCTCTGACCTCACCATGCACGAGGTACTGCTCTGTCCACTCGGACACGTCGATGGACTTTATTGTCCCAAAGTGGGAAATTCTTTCAGTGAAATGAATGTTGTTGAGCTCAACAGTCTTTGTGTGACTGAGGGTTTGGTTTGCATTTATGACAACTAGTCTGGAGCCAACTGTGGTCCAGTCTGAAACTCAGACAGTGGAAATGGACTTTTAATTAAAGTCGTCTCCTGTTGACATGTTACATTTTGAAATGAGGAATATTTGCGTAGAGATTCTGGAAGGAGTCGACGTAATTTAAAGAAATTTGTGCTGCTGAAAAAAAACTATAGTATAGTTTATAGTATTTTTGATATCTGTGTGTGTGTGTGTGTGTGTGTGTGTGTGTGTGTGTGTGTGTGTGTGTAGTTGAAGGTGCTGCCCAGAGACCTGCAGCTCTGCTCAGAGACGGCGTCGGGGGTGGACGCAGGCGGGCAGCACGAGTGGGGCGAGCTGGTGCAGCTGGACCCGCAGACTGTCGGAGTCATCGTGCGGCTGGAGAGAGAGACGTTTCAGGTGAAGCTCTGCTCTGTTACAGACACCACAGCGAATGTACAGCGTCTACACGAAGAACATGAAGCAGCTTCTTCTGTAGTTCAAAATTCAGTCGACATAAACATTCAGCAACACTAAAGAAACAGAGTTGAGTGAATGCCTGCTGCGTCCCTCAGGTGCTGAACATGCACGGGAAGGTTCTGACGGTGCGGCATCAGGCGGTGAACCGCAGGAAGGACAACCGCTTCGCCGTGGCTCTGGACTCGGAGCAGAACAACATCCACGTCAAGGACATCGTCAAAGTCATCGACGGGCCGCACTCTGTAAGGACAGCACAGAAAAACTGTCAACATCAAACACTTCTGATAGAAATACTCACTGTGTTTTCCTGATGTTTACTGTGAGCGCTGAGAGCAGATGTGTTGTGACTAGAGATCGACCGATACGGTTTTTCCAGGGCCGATACTGATTGTTAGTAGTCAAGGAGGCCGATAACCGATATTTGGAGCCGATATGCATTTGCAGTAAAATGAAAATATTGGTTCAAAAATTTTGAATAATAAGAACTCCAGCACTTAACTTTGTTTCTCTGCCTTTAAGCATATGTTTATTAAACATCTTAGATAATCAACAACATCTGTGTTTGAAAATTCTAACAAAAAGTGCAGGGAGCTTCAGGTTCAGCAGCATCTCTTATAAAGAGGATGGAGTAAAAATAAATAAAGGTATAGTAGAGTCGCTAACGGTGCTGAATGCACGAGCTGTAGCTGCAGGTACCGAAACATGGTACCGTTTTATTTGACGTAAATTGGGACATGGTAGTAGTGACGCAATTCGGTCAGTGCCTATAAAAGTACTGAATTCAGTACCCATCCGAGTCTGCTGCCTTCATTTACCTTTGAAACATAGATCTGCTCTCCGGAGCTCTTTTCCTCGCAACACTTTCTCCTTTCCACCTGTGTGTGTGAGCACTGTGCATGAGCAAAGCTTTCACTGCTGATTGGCTGTTACCTGTGCCGTGGCTCTGCTTGTAACCAATCAGATGGTGCTGTGGGTGGGACAATGCTAGAAGCAGGCTAGTGACTGCGGACAGAGAGATGCAGCTGCATCAGAGCCAAAATAACCCAGTTTTAAATTGATTTCTTATCGGCCGTCGGATTAAAAAAAAGGCAGATGCAGATATGTGTCAAAATGCTGAATATCGGCCGATCCCTAGTTGTTCCACCTGCAGAGCAGCTCTGTGAAGGGCTGAGTGTAGATTCATGTGAGAAACAGTCAAACACTCAAAAGTTGTTCAGTTTCAGTATAAACAACCTTTACACCCAAATGTATGAATATAGCACATATGAACAATATAATGTTTGAGAGTTTTTACCTGTGTACAAGCACAGAGGCTCCGGACCTTTGTTCCTACCAACAGGTGAGCAGTGGCTGCAGCACAGGCCTCACCTGTGTGTGTGTGTGTGTGTGTGTGTTCCTCCTGCAGGGCCGTGAAGGGGAGATTCGCCACCTGTTCCGAGGCTTCGCCTTCCTCCACTGTAAGAAGTTGGTGGAGAACGGAGGCATGTTCGTCTGCAAGACCAGACACCTGGTGTTGGCCGGTGGCTCCAAGGTCAGCACTGCCTTCACTTCCTGATCAGTGGCGAAGGGTTTCCACTTCACATCAGTGACTGCAGCCTGTTCACTTGGCAGCAGAGGCAGCCAGTTTTTTCAAATACAGTGTTCATTGTACCATGAACTCTGAAAATGCAATGTTTCATTCTGTATTTTTGAAATAAAACCGTGTTTCTGCCTCTTTCAGCCCAGAGACGTGACCAACTTCACCGTGGGAGGATTTGCTCCGATGAGCCCTCGGATCAGCAGCCCCATGCACCATGGTGGAGGAGGTGAGTGTCCCACCGAACACACGGAGGGGGGTAGTCCTGCTGCTGCGGCAGACAGTGTTTTTGGGAGCAGCCAGTTCTGGCGGAGGATGATAAGAACACAGAGCAGCTTTGTTACACTCGTCCTGTACTGTGTCTTTAAGGCTGCTCACAGAGACAGATGTTTGGCCCCAAGCCGCCTCAGCGCGCCAAACCACTTCATTTTCTAACTTTTCTCCACAGCAGTGTTGTGGTCCTGTTTTCCCATTGTCTTGTTTGCATTTTTTGTTTTTTTGTTTTTTCCTTTCTGTCTCTTTGTGTTTTATTCTGGAGAAATGTGCTGGAACTCTCCTGCTCTTCAGCTTCTCTCACAGACACTGATGAAGCCTGCACATGTTGACTTTCATACAGGAGAGGACGCTGGTACTTCCTGTTTCTGGTCTTGTTGTGGTTTGAGGGCTGTTGTGGATTTTGCTCTGCTGCTGGTGAAGAATGAAATAGAGACATGGTTTTTATTTTCTTTGCAAAGAAAAGGTCAGTCAACACACGAGCGGTCAAGGTGAAGAAAGACCCCGAGCATGATGAGAACCTAAACATTTATACCTTAGGAACCGCCCCCTAAGGTGTGCCTCCCACCTCTCGGTATCGGTGCCCCACAAAGAGTGTTTTCACTCTCCTCTGTCTGCTCCTGAACGAGATCAACAGGCCTAGATATCTCACTTTACATACTTTACGACTCCGCTCCGCTGGAAAGGGCTCATCCTGAGGCTGTGTCACCTTCAACCGCTGCAGCCTGCGGAGACCAGAACCAGAACACGCCTCCCTCCTCCTGTATCCAGTCTGCACACACAGACTCCAACACTGAGTCGGCAAGCTCAACTCTGCAGCCCAGAGACTGAGCATCATGCAGGGCAGCAGTTCAGGGGCAGACTGGGACGTGTTTCAAGCTGCAGCTGCACTGGAGGACTCTTCCACTGACAGACAGGAGTGTGTCCAGGTACATGAGCACCTGCACTGACAGACCAGAAGCCTTGGATGAGCCCTCAGCAGTCGAGAGAGAAGCTGGACGGCTCCTGCTCTGCTGCTGACACTGCTGGATGTGAGGAGGCCTGCCACAGCACCGTCCCCCTGCCTGAGCAGCCACACAAACTCCGCTCCAGCAAAACTTTTTTCTTTCAAATGCGACGTTTCACAAACACAAGAAAATACAGTTTTGTTTGTTATTGTGAAAAACAAAAACAAGCTTTTCTGATTGACTGTTTCTCTGAACATCTGTGATCAGGTGAAGCCTTAATGTGCTGTAGATTTATTCACCTAACTCTTCTACCAACACCAACCTAGAGATCATAGTCAAACTCTTGGCTCCAAACTTGGGACGTGATCAAACTGCATCGATCATTTTCTGGAATCCATTTCTAATCAAACAGTTAATAATGGTGATAACGGTGAACAGTGAACCGGTGCACTGACAGAGGCCCGTGTCGTCCTGCAGGTGCTCCACAGAGAGGAGGAGGCGGAGGAGGAATGGGGCGGGGCAGAGGACGAAGAGACAACGAGCTGATTGGTCAGACGGTCCGAATCTCCCAGGGGCCGTACAAAGGTAAGAGTGAGCAGCAGCAGAGTGACGCAGGTTCACTGTGACTGTGGAGGCCGTCTCCTCACTCATCTCACTCAGTCCAGCACTCACTGATCACTCTGTTACTTTTCAAAATCTGATGAATTTACCCACAATTCCCAGGTTACATTGGTGTGGTGAAGGATGCCACCGAGTCCACAGCCAGAGTGGAGCTTCACTCCACCTGTCAGACCATCTCTGTGGACCGACAGCGCTTGACCACCATGTGAGTCCTGAAGCCAGTGAGACGTTGCTCTGTCTGAGGAGCAGCAGGCCTCTGCTCTTACACTGCCATTACTTCCCTGTCTCTCAATGCTCGAGTGTCATTTGTTGATTATTATTACCTGCTCTCAGTGGAATTGCATCGTGGTTATCTGAGCTCCTGACCTCATGTTAATCTCACGCCCTGCAGGGGAGCTAAGAGACACAGTGGCATGACCTCCACCCACGGACGGACCCCCATGTACGGCTCCCAAACCCCGATGTACGGCACCGGCTCCAGGACGCCCATGTACGGGTCCCAGACGCCGCTGCATGACGGTGAGACACTGACAGGAAGCTTCGCTTTATCCAACAGTGGAAGCTGATTTAAATTTAAAACATAAATACAACATAAAATAAACATAAAACAAAAAATTCAGCAAATCCTCATAAATGATCAAGTTGATTCATCGACTCATCTTTCAAACGCTTCACAGTAAATCAACAAAAACCTGAAGCACAATCCTCAAAGTTTCCCTCATCAGTCGATCTTTTGCCTTCAACAGGAAGTCGTACACCTCACTACGGCTCTCAGACCCCACTGCATGATGGGAGCAGGACGCCCGGGCAGAGCGGAGCCTGGGACCCCAGCAACCCCAACACGCCTTCCAGGTAACACACACACACACACACACACACACACACACACACACACACAGCGTGCAGTGTGTTCATATGTGCTAATTTTAAAACTGCTCACCTTTTTATGTTGCTCTTTTTTTTTTTTTTTGAACTTTATTTTTCTTCATAACATACAATAACATATAACATGGAGATGTGCCTACCAGTTTTACACTCTCAGTTGACAATACAAATATTAGGTTGGATAAAATTAAAAGTAAAAAACAAGCAAAAACCCACAATTATTCCCACCCACATATACATATTCATAAATACTTATACATATATTTTCACACATACCTATATATATCTTAATTAAAGAGGAGAAGAGGAGGTAATCACAAGTGAGGCATCGCCTCTGTCAATGGTGCCCATCTTACCCTAAACTTGTCCATTTTCAATTGCAACCTTGCAGTGATCTTTTCCATGCTATATACATTCTTCACTCTTTCCCTCCATTCTGTTATGCTAGGAGGCTGCGGTTTTAGCCAGGAGGCTGTTATAGTTTTCTTTGCTATTAGAAGTAAAATTCTGATTAAGTAGATCAAATTCCTATCTATTGAATGATTTGAGAATATACCCAAAATTGCTAGAGCTGGATCTAAATTAATTTCGATGTTAAGAATCTGCTTGATTTCCCTTTGAATATTACTCCAAAAATTAGTGAGTTTGGGGCAGTCCCAAAATATGTGAGTAAAGTCCCCTACTAGACCGCAGCCCCTCCAACACACCTTTGACGAATTACTATATTTTGATGTAATAATTGGAGTATTAAAGTATCTAATTTTTACCTTCCACTCAAATTCCCTTATTGTTGGACTGTTAGTTAATTTATGTTCTGCTTTAAATGTTTCTTCCCATTGCTCATCTGTTATTATGATATTTGCTTCTAATTCCCACTTTTCTTTTATGTCCAGTGTGCTGTATTCTGTTTCTTCTTGTAATGCTTTATATATTTTTGATATAACCCCTTTTTTTGATTCTTTCTCTGTAAATGCTATTAGTAATTCCTCTAATTTGGAAGGTGTTTTGCAGATATTTTCCCATTCCTTATGCTTCTGGAGGTAATGTCTTATTTGTAAAAATTTATAAAAGTCATGAGTCGGCAGGTTAAACTCTTTTTTAAGTTGTTCAAATGACTTCATATTTTTTCCATAGAATAACTGGGCAATGTAACTCAACCCCTTATGTGCCCATATGTTGTAACCTGCGTCCATCATAGATGGCCTAAAATCTGGATTCTTTGCTATTTTGGTGACTCTACTAATTGAGCTTGACAATTCAAATCTTTTCCTCACTTGTGACCACACTTTCATCGTTGCCCTTATCCACTCGCCACACGCCCCAAGTCCCTTCTGTGGGCCTTCCGGCCAGAATGGGAGAGATTCCAGTGGTACATTTTTGCAGCAACTTTGTTCCATTTCCACCCAGATTGTATCTATCTCTTTAGTTATCCACATAATCATAGATCCCAATTGAGCTGCCCAATAATAATGTTTTATGTTCGGTAGATTCAGCCCCCCCTTTTCTTTTGGGCCCAGCAGTGTCCTATACTTAATTCTGGCTTTTTTATTTTGCCAAATGAAATTTAATATGATTTTGTCTATTGATTTGAAAATAGAATTCGGAACTATGACAGGCAATGACCGAAACAAGAACAACAATCTTGGCAGCACATTCATTCTCACTGTTTCTATCCTTCCAATCAAAGTTAATGGCAAAATCTCCCATCTGACCAAATCCGTTTTTATCTCATTTATCAGCTTTCCATAATTTGCATCAAATAACTGTGATGTAAGAGGCATGACCATTATACCCAAGTATCTGAAACCCTTATTTGTCCATTTGAAATGAAATCTTCCATCTAATTCAGTTGGATATTTGCCTGAGAGCATCATGGCTACTGATTTTGACTCATTGGTCTGATATCCAGATACTTCTCCATACTCATTGAGATTTTTCATCAGTGCTGGAATTGATGTAGACGGTTCGTTTAAGTATGTCAATATATCATCTGCAAACAATGATATTTTATGTTCTTTCCCTCCTTTATCCTTTATACCCTTTATGTCAACATTTTGTCTTATTAACTCCGCCAACGGTTCAACACTTACGGCAAATAATAGTGGACTCAAACAATCTCCTTGCCTTACCCCCCTTTTGAGATTGAAGAAATCTGAACAGCAACCATTAATTCTAATTCGTGATTTAGGATCTTTATATACCATTTTCACCCAGTCTATAAAAACTGAATGAAATCCGAACCTCTCCAGTGTGTGATACAAAAATCTCCATTTAACCCGGTCAAATGCCTTTTGGGCGTCTAAACTGAGAAGCATGTTGGTCTCCGTAGTGTTTTTAGTGCATGAAATAAGATTTAATGTTCTTCTGATATTATTTGTACTCTGTCTCCCAGGGACAAAACCTGTTTGATCAGATTTGATTAACTTTGTTATTTGTTTTTTCATTCTTTGTGCCAATATGTGTGTTAATATTTTTAAATCATTACATAACAAACTTACAGGCCTATATCCATCGCAGATGGTTGCATCTTTGCCCTCTTTATATATAACAGAGATAATAGCTTCTGACCAGGTTTTAGGAGGGTCTCCTGAAATCAAAGCATGATTAAAGACTCTGCATAGAATTGGAGTAAGCTCTTCTGCAAAACATTTATAATATTCTCCTGGCAACCCGTCTGTGCCAGGAGATTTACCATTTTTTAGTGTTTTTATAGAGCTGGAAATTTCCTTTAATGTGATTGGTTGTGTCATTTCAGATGCTTCTTCTATTGTTAATGATGGTAATTGTATTTTGCTAAAAAAATCCTGTATTCTGTTTTCCAGTAAATCCGAATCAGAATCCTCATATAAATTTTTATAGAACTCTGCAAAGACTTCCGTTATCTCTGTTGGCTTCACTAGCATTTGTTTTGATATAGGATGTTGTATTTTTAAAATCGTCCTATTTGTTTGAGCTTTTCAAAGCTGAAATGCTAATAGCCGGCTTGCCCTATTGCCACTTTCATAATATTTTTGATTTATAAAGCGTAGGGCACCCTCAGCTTTGAGAGTTAACAGCTCATCTAATTTATGTCTGATGTTTTTCAATTCCAGCAATACTGTATCCTGTGAAGTTTTTTTATGGTCCGATTCCAATTCTCTGATTTTATTTTCTAATATTCTTTGCTGTTCTACCCGAGCTTTTTTCAGATGTTATTTCTATTATTTTCCCTCTCATAACTGCTTTCCCTCCCTCCCATAGTGTTGATGGTGAAACTTCACCATTGTCGTTTATTTGAATGTATTCTTTTAAACTTTGTTTTAATTCCCTTACCACCTTCTCATCTGATAAAATAGACACATTCAGCCTCCAGTATTTAAACGAGGAGGCATCCTTGCCCAGATCTATAGTTAATGTAACTGGGGCATGATCACTTATGGTTATGCTCTCTATGCCGCAGTTCAATACTTTGTGTACATGTTGTTGTGACACACAGAAAAAATCTATTCTGGAGTAGCTACCATGTGGGTTTGAATAAAAAGTGAAATCTTTCTGCCTAGGATTGTTATCTCTCCATGGATCAATTAGACCTAATTCTTTAACTACGTTATTTAGTGTTCTGGATCTTTTTGTGAGTGGGCCTTGCTCTGGCGGCAATCTGTCCAGTCTTCCATTCTGTATTGTATTAAAGTCCCCGCCCATCACTATTACCCCTTTTCCTTCACTAGTAATCACCTGAGCTACTTTTTTAAAGAAGATCTCATTTTCCTCGTTTGGGGCATATACATTTAGTAAGGAAATAGTCATGCCTCTTATAGAGCCAATAACCATCACATATCTTCCCATGTCATCTTTTATTACTTTATCTATAGAAAATGGTATAGATCTATTTATTAATATAGCTACGCCTCTCTTTTTGCCATATGATGCATGGAATACTTTATCTACCCAATCCCTTTGTAATTTCTTATATTCACTCTCCACTAAGTGGGTTTCTTGAATTAAAGCAATTGAACAATTTAGTTTCTTAAGTTGGTTCAGTATTTTTTTCCTCTTTATGGGATGATTCAGGCCATGCACGTTATAAGTCACAAGCTTTAACCCATTCATTCAAATCTGCAATGAGGCCTCTTAGGTTTACATCTCTTTAGAACTAAAACGAAACAAAACCTGAAATAATAATAAAGGCAAGCAATAAACATCTCCAACTGAACTATTATACAACAACAAGAAAATTGAACTTCCAAAAGTCTCACGACCAGAAAGATGTGACGAATTCTCTCTGGGGAATTGCACAATGTGCACCAGCAACTTCAGCTGTTATCTAGTTGCTACTACTCAAACTGAGTTTCTATTTCACTCTCTGTAACCAATATTTCTAACATTTTGCTCATATGTTATAGTCTTTAACTAGCTCAATTTCTATCAAATATTATTTATTTTAGGCAGATCCTCTGAAGGACCAGTTATTATCCCATACCTTATTTTAATCATTTATTCAAGTTTTTTCTGGTCCTTGTTGATCTGTTGTTAGTGAGTTCACTCCATCAGGGCTCGTAAATCCTCCTGAGTGATGTACGGTTGTTTCTTCTCCTTCTGTCCTGTTGCCGTGGTCCAGCTGCCCTGCATCATCAGTCTTTGCACTTTCCCCATCTCGTCCTCCTCAACGCGGATTCCCATGTCCTTTAACATGGGTGCAGCGTCAGCCAAAGTAGCAAAAGTTTTTGTCCCCGACTCCAAAAACACTTTCAGCTGTGCAGGGTACGGGGATTGTGCTTTCACATTCCTCTCCTTTAGCTTACGTATGACGTCCCGCACCTGCTTCCTCTTCTTTTGCGTCTCGTTTGTGTAGTCTTGATTGAAGTAGACCATCTTGCCCTCATAAGTTATTCTTTGTTTCCATGCTTGTTGAATCACCCACTCTTTCACCTGATGATCAAGGAAGCGGACAATGATTGCTCGTGGCGGAGCCGCCTTATCCTTCGGCTTGGCGATCAGTGAGCGGTGCGCTCTCTCAATACGGATGTCCATGTTCTCCAGCACTTGCACTGACGAGCGAATAAAATTAGTAACAAATCCTATTGTGTCATTTTTCTCAGTACCCTCCGGTATTCCATGTATTCGTATGTTATTGCGCCTTGCTCTTGCTTCGAGGTCTTCACATTTCGCGATCAACTTTGCCTCCTGGTGTAGCAAAAAGGCGACCGACCTTTCCAACCGCGCTGTCCTGTCCTCCGTTTCTCCCAGCCTCAGCTCCATCTGTCCTGTTTGTTGCTCCAAAGACACTGTTCTGTCCATCAACTCCTTCATATTCATCTCCAGTCTTGTCAGGGCATTTTTGTTTTCATTAGCTGCCTCTGTATGTTCCTGGCGTAGCCTGCGTAACTCTGTTAAAATCACAGAGTCCTGTTCATTATTGGCGGCCATCTTTCCCGGTGTTTTCCCCGTCGCCGTGTCGGAGCCTTTTTCATTTAGACCTTTCTTCTTAGTCGTCTTGTTTTTTTCGTCCATTTTTTTCTTTCAATTTTCTCTGTCAAACCCCGAAGTGTTGGAGTTACTTTCTGCCGTTAATTTTGTTTTTAAGAGCTAGTTTTCTTGGTTTCTATGAGAGCTACTTTTCTCCCTGTTTCTTACCACATGGCGCCACCGGAAGTCCCTTTATGTTGCTCTTTATTTTCCATATTTCTTTCATGGCTCTGTATCTGTCAGGAATGAAGAGGAGTACGACTTCGGCTACGACGACGAGCCCTCCCCGTCCCCACAGGGCTACGGTGGGACCCCCAACCCCCAGACCCCTGGTTACCCAGAAGTCCCGTCTCCTCAAGTCAACCCTCAGTACAACCCTCAGACCCCCGGCACGCCTGCTATGTGAGTGTGAACACACACACACACACACACACACACACAGTAATACTCCATAGTCTTTTTTTACAGGGAATTTCTTTTGTGATAAACCTGTGTGTGTGTGTGTGTCTGTGTCTGTGTCTCTGTCTCTGTGTGTGTGTGTGTCTGTGTGTGTGTGTGTGTGTGTGTGTGTGTGTCTGTGTGTGTGTGTGTGTGTGTGTGTGTGTGTCTGTGTCTCTGTGTCTGTGTGTGTGTGTGTGTCTGTGTGTGTGTGTGTGTGTCTCTGTCTCTGTGTGTGTGTGTGTCTGTGTGTGTGTGTGTCTGTGTCTCTGTGTCTCTGTGTGTGTGTGTGTCTGTGTGTCTGTGTGTGTGTCTCTGTGTGTGTGTGTCTCTGTGTGTGTGTGTGTCTGTGTGTCTGTGTGTGTGTCTGTGTGTGTGTGTCTGTGTCTCTGTGTCTCTGTGTGTGTGTGTGTCTGTGTCTGTGTCTGTGTGTGTGTCTGTGTCTGTGTGTGTGTCTGTGTGTCTGTGTGTGTGTGTGTGTGTGTGTGTGTGTGTGTGTGTGTGTGTGTGTGTGTGTGTGTGTGTAGGTATAACACAGAGCAGTACTCTCCCTACGCGGCGCCGTCGCCTCAGGGTTCCTACCAGCCCAGTCCCAGTCCTCAGAGCTACCACCAGGTGGCTCCCTCACCAGTTGGCTACCAGAACACGCACTCTCCAGCCAGCTACCACCCGACTCCCTCCCCCATGGCTTATCAGGTAGGAGGTGGTTGTGTGTGACGCCCGCGCTCGGGCCCAACTGAAAATCTTACTGTAGGTCAGGTGATCATTGAATCTCAGTGGAGAAACGTCAAAGACATGTTCGATATCACAGATTTTGTTGATGACAAATGGGCCAAAAGTCCCAAACAGCTCATATCACATGTGTTGTTTCAACAAGCTCTGAACTCGCTGAAAATGTTCAAACCTGGTTGAAGGCTCACACTGAGTGCCGACAACAACACGTCCGGAATGTTGAGGATTGAAAAGTGTCATCAGATCAGAGAGTCTTGTTCTGTCTTTTGTCTTTTGTGTTTTCGCTTCGTGTTTTATTTAGTTTTTCATTGAACTTTTTGTACGTTTTGGAAGATTTATATTATTTGAAATTAATATTTTAGGGAACCAGAATTCAGGATTTGAATGTCTTGTATCCAGAGACCAGAGACATCAAAGGGAGGCCTTTGACTTCCATGTGTGTGTCTTTGTAACGGAGACTCTTCTGCCCCCCACAGGCCAGTCCCAGCCCCAGCCCTGTGGGCTACAGTCCCATGACGCCCGGAGCGCCCTCTCCTGGAGGCTACAACCCTCACACTCCGGGCTCCAACATCGAGCAGGGCAGCAGCGACTGGGTGACCACGGACATCCTGGTCCGGGTGAAGGACTCCTTCATGGACCTGATGGGACAGACCGGGGTCATCAGGAGCGTCACGGTAACAAACACAGCGAATATACTCATCATCAGTCTGTTTAGAGGGTCAGACGGGTTCTGGAATGATTGTCTCCATCAGGTCTCAGGTCAGTCACTCTCACCTGCAGCCGCAGCAGAGGCTGCTTAAACCCACCTGAACTCACTCGTCTCAGTTTTTGATCCGGTCTTAAATCTGTAGTTCTGTGAATCTCACTTAAATTCACAGTGGTTTGTCGTTTTATTCCCAGGTTTTTGTTATGTTAGAACAGTGGATGAGCTCTAGAGACACCACAGCTCCGTCCGAACGATCAGCTGAGGAAAGACAAAGCAGACTGATTGATGATGTGAGGTAGTGTGATCGGACCCATTAGCTGCACGTTTGACTGAGGTGAGGAAGGAACTCAGCATTATTTTCATCATAGAGGAATCTGTTGATTCTTTTGTTGATTGTTCATCTGGAAATGGTTAAGAAAAAAACCATCCATCCCACTTTCCAGAGTCAACGTCACGACTACAAACATCTTGTTTTGTTCCACTGAAAGTCCAACAACCTCAATCGTTCAGTTTACAATGATGAAAAGCAGCAGATCCTCACATTGGACAAAGAAAGAAAATTAATGTTGTTTCTGAGAAAATGTTGGTGAAATATTTTGGTGACGTCACTTTTAATAGTTGAATCTAGTGTTTTTCCTTTGACACTGGACGACACAGAGCAACTGAAACAGAACTGAGTGGGGGCAGGGTCAGGGTCTGGGTCAGAGTCAGGGTCTGGGTCTGGGTCAGAGTCTGGGTCAGGGTCAGACTCAGGGTCAGAGTAAGAGTCAGGGTCAGAGTAAGAGTCTGGGTCAGGGTCTGAGTCAGGGTCAGGGTCAGACTCAGGGTCTGGGTCAGAGTCAGGGTCAGAGTCAGAGTCAGAGTCAGGGTCTGGGTCAGAGTAAGAGTCAGGGTCAGGGTCTGGGTCAGAGTCAGGGTCAGGGTCAGGGTCTGAGTCAGGGTCCGGGTCAGACTCAGGGTCTGGGTCAGAGTCAGGGTCAGAGTCAGAGTCAGGGTCTGGGTCAGAGTAAGAGTCAGGGTCAGGGTCTGCGTCAGGGTCAGGGTCTGGGTCTGGGTCAGGGTCAGGGTCAGAGTCGGGCTGTGTTGGACTCAGCTCCAGAGCCTCTTCCTGTCAGACCGCTCGGACCGGACCGGACCGGACCGGAGCTTCCAGGGTGAATGTGCGTCGAGTCCACGCTGTGGTGAAGCGCCGCCACATGAAAGGAGCCTCTGAGTGGGTTTGGCACTCGGGCCGACACGTGACGGCCTCCTGCGGTTCCAGATGTTGTGAAACTTCCACCACACACACATCTGTTTCTCATCAGCTGTTCATCTGGTTGTGCTTGAGACGAGTGGAGCCAACAGAGAGGACATGCTGATCGTGACCCAAACACGACCAAACATTCATCATACATTCAATATCAATATCTTTGTTTTGTCTGGTTTTTGTTCTTTAACTGTGGAGCCGCTCGGTGAGTTTCCTCTGTGGGACCAGTGAAGGTTCATCTGATCATGTTTCACAGACTCACTGAACATTACAGCTGCACTTTTGTCACTTGTTTGTGCTCATTGACGAGTGGTGGCAGCTGAACTCTGGCGCCCTCTGGCTGTGTGTCTCTGCAGGGAGGGATGTGCTCCGTGTTCATGCAGGAGTCAGAGAAGGTGGTCAGCATCAGCAGCGATCACCTGGAGCCCGTCACCCCCACCAAGAACAACAAGGTAACTGTCACCACGGCGTCCTCGCCCTTCACCTGGGACCAGAGCCGCAGACTCCCTCTGAAAGGCCACATGAGGGTTTCTGCCTCTTTCATTAAAACTGACTTTAATAAGTCTTCAATTTCTGACATGTTTATTTTTGCTCATTTTACCTCAGATTTCAGAGAGAGAAAATGGCTGCCATGTACAATGTTTCCATCACTTTGATCTAAACAGTGTAACATGCTGTCTTCAGCACCCGGCTGTTCTGGATCAGTTTCAGCAGCTTTCAGTCACTGGGGCTGTTTCAGGATGGAACCAGAACACGTCAGGTCACTTCCATGTAACTGGCAGGCTTTAGGACCAGGCAGAGAAAAACAGGAATTCGGCCTGACATTAAGAAGAGCCATTATTCTCTGTTGGTTTGATGCACAAGGCTGATTTTAACCGTCACCTCTGAGACGCTGAACAGGTGACTGTGTTTCCAGGTGAAGGTGATTCTGGGAGAAGACCGCGAGGCCACGGGCATCCTGCTGAGCATCGACGGAGACGACGGCATCGTCCGCATGGAGCTGGACGACCAGCTGAAGATCCTCAACCTGAGGTTCCTGGGACGCCTCGAGCACTGAGGGACGGACGGACGGACGGACGGACGGAGGGAGGGAGGGAGAGAGGGAGGGAGAGAGGGAGGGACGAACGAGC
>JBBMOC010000588.1:25000-28388 GCA_037975185.1 Centropyge bicolor
GACGCAGTTTGGCCTCTGCAGCAGATCGTAGTTTGGCAGAGATTCAGAAACACTGATACCGTGTGTGTGTGTGTGTGTGTGTGTGTGTGTGTGTGTGCGCATGTCCTTGCCAGGGTGAAGCCAGGCTCAGCAGCTCGACGCCGCCTCAGACATGAATCACCTCCTGGTAACTACAACCGCTTTTTTTCTGTCTTTTCCTCCAAAATGTGTCGCCTCTTTTCTCTTGTTTGTGTCTCTGAATCCATGTCAGACGATAAAAGTGGAGATGAGGACGAGAGCAGAGAGAAGGAACAGGTTGAATTCCTGCGGGAGTGTGAGGCCTGACCTTTGTTCTGAAGAGTGAAACTTTCACTGTCTCAGATCAGAAGCTGCTTTATTCTCACTGTTTATGGTTCTGATCTATACACAGAGAGAGAGAAGGTCACATGACCTGCTGCAGAGCCCAGCTCCACTTTATCTGTCAGCCATGACATCACACACACATGTTAGCACGGTTCTTTCTGGTGATCGTCACCGGGGGAAAGTCACTTCACCTCAAATCACAAGACTAGTTTATAAAAAGTTTCTGTGACTTCAGTGTGGCTCATTAAGAGTCTGTTGTGCAGCCTGAATACTGTGAATACTTTTACTTACTTTGCTGCATTTACTGCATAAGTTCTTCTTCTGCTGTTGATGATGTGTCTTTGTGAAAACAGGAGCTTCTGTCTGTGTCACATGACTCTTCTGTTGAAAGGCTTTTTAATATAAACTCAATATAAGTAACAGAATAAACATAGATTTATTTATTTATACAAATGATAAAACAAACCGATCAGATTGTTGTTATTCATCCATGTGATGATCAGCAGGTTATCATACAGACAGAAAACTCCTGTGTTAGGATTCAGTTTCCAGTCAGAAGCTTTTGGTCCCAACATGAGAGTAAATGTCAACACTCAGTTTGAAATAAACAACAGTTTGCTGTATTTCCTCTATCTGTAAATAGAGCAAGAATCAAATATGAGAAACAAAGGAGTTCAATAGAAAATAAAATGTGTAGAAAGCTTTGGGCCCAGATCCTGAATCCTGCAGGAGCTCGTCTCCAAAACCCCAGAGGCAACATGTGAAACAGACGTTTGACCTTTGACTTTCACGCTTCAAACAGTAACACACAGAGAAGCCAGTGGGGTCGTTCCCTCCTCTGCCTCCTGATTGGCTGAAGTCTCAGGTTCAGAGGCTGTGATTGGCCGGCGGGTGTGTCGGTCCCGCCCGCAGCTGTGACCTTGGCAGTGGGTTAAAAAGTCCAGCAGCTTCCTTAAAGCCACAGAAAGCTGCTGCGCGTCGGAGCGTCAGAGCGAGAGAAGAGGAAGTGGCACCTGCACAGTTTCATTTCAAAATAAAAGACAAACGAAACACGTTACTCCTCCAAACTGTGGTCAGTGCCTGTTTGAGTGTGAAGCCATGAACTTTCAAATCCTGAAACAAGGCAGAGTTCAGGGTTCATGTCCAGGTCCAGGTTCAGGTTCAGGGACAGGGACAGATTGTGGTTTCACTTTATACTCAGTTTCTAAACATGTCTTTTCTGAGGCTTCAAGTCATAGTTGACTTAAGTATTTAACCAAGACCTGAACCTGATCCTGGTCCTGGTCCCAGAGGTCTGGAGGAGGATCTGCTGACAGAAAAGAAACAGACATGAAAACATGATGATGGAAACATTGAACTGCTGTTGAAATTCACTGGAAATTCAGGCTCTTTAAACTGTTGCTTTCTCTCTTGTTCTCTCCTCGGCTCCGAAGCCAGTTTCCAAATCGAGCGTCTCATCTCTTTGTGTTGGCAGAAAGTTCCAGTTTTGTTCAGCCGAGCCTTCAGCAGCTCCGCCCGGCAGCTGAGGAACAAAGTGCCCGAGGCCCAGAAGCTCTTCCAGGTAAAACTGAGGGTCGGCTTCAAACCACTGAAGCACAGTGTTAACTGAAGTCTGAGTCTGACTTCACAGACCTTTGTGATCTTAAAGCCTCTGATTCTGTTCTGATAATGTCTGTTTCATCAGGTTCAAAATGTACCTTGTGTTTGTTTCATGTAGCTGCAAGTGTTTGAACTAGACGCGTCCTTTTCACTTTATGGAACGACAGCAGCGAGGGACATTTGTTCCCTGAGTTTGTCTTGCAGGCTTGGTGCTGTATCACAGGTTGTCTTCACCTGCGGACAGACTCGGTAACACCTGTGTGTTTTCACCCTGTGGTCTGTTGACAGGAGGACAACGGGCTGCCGGTCCACATCAAGGGAGGGACCACTGACGTCCTGCTCTACAGGTTCACCATGACGTTAACCGCGGCAGGTAACATGATCCCTCTGTCCTTCACGCAGCTGAAGTGAATGAAGGGATGTCACGTGACTGATGAGTCTGTCTCCTCCACAGGAACCTGTTACTCTGTCTACTGGCTGCTCGTCGCCTCGATGCCTCCAAAGAAAGAGTAGAGATGAAATGGAGGCGGGCTCGGTCTATCGCATGGAGAACGACGCTCTGCTCCGTCTAACGCTGAACGTTTGATGTGTAAATTCAGTTCTGTAGAATCCATCGCATGTCAGCCTGTTTTCTTTATGGCGACGATTAATAAAGAAAAAGTGTAAAAAAAAAAAAAAAAAAAAATTCAGCAGCTTCAGAGTTTTTCTTTGTGTCTCTGGTTTCTGACTGACGACGACAGAACTTTACCATCGGTAAGTCTTTGCCAAATCACCAGATTTTAGAGAAAGTTTCCGACTGACCATCTCAGATTTGCTTCATTTTTTATTTTAATGTCCTTGTTACTAATAACTGCTGTGCAAAATATTAGGCCAATATCTCGACTAGTTTCAGAGATATGAAGCCTTCAAAAAGGGGGCGTGGCCTCATTTAGCATAGAAACCAGTGTTACAATCAAACATCCAGAGTTTGATGGCTAATAACGTTTCAACTGTTCACATTAAATGCTTCAAATTTTCACACGATTCTTTAATTGAAAAATCAGTTACACAAAATTTAACTATATTTATGCAGACTTAATACGTCTATTTGAAGCGTCTGAAAAACTGGTCAGTTATTGTCACCAGTTGATGTGATTGGTGCATCTATGATCTTTATGATGTGGATCAGTGAAACCCAACAGATATCTTCTCTTCTGGACCGACTGTCACACTTTGTAAATATGAAGCAAATCTGAGAGGGTCGGTCAGGAGCCTTCTGGTGATTTGGCACCTCCTTCATTTCCTGCTGTGACTCATGGACTGTACAAAACAGGTGAAAATACTCCAAAAAACAACAATTTCATGCTCAGAATGAAACTTTCACTGGTTCTGAGTAGTTTTAAAGTCAATTTGAAACATGCAAAAAATTCACCCAAAAAAATGTCATACTATACATCAGCGTTTTTTT
>JBBMOC010000589.1:372-28259 GCA_037975185.1 Centropyge bicolor
GAGGGAGATAGAGAATGAACAGCAGGGTGAAGCAGGACAGAGGACTCCTTCCACCTGGCTCTTTTGTCTTCTCCATCACTATCTCGGGCTCCTGGCTCTCGACCCGTCAGTGTGACAGTCAAACCTTCAGGTTTCTTTTCATCACGGCTCCGTGGTGAAGCGGCTGCTCACCGGCTGCTTCGGGCTGACGAATCAAGAAAAGGCTCGATCGTGTGCAAAACACTGAAGAGAACGCGGTTAAAAGTTGCGACACATACTGAAACTATTTCGACATCCAAATGATAAATCCAGCATCGGTGTCTGTGTGTTGGTGTCTGAATCCTCCCACTGTCTGACTTGTCAATCTTTCCAGGTGCCGGGGAGCTCAAACTCAGGACGGACAGCTCGTCAAGATGAGTGACAGGCGGCGGAGCGGGAACAGGACAGACTGAGGTGGGATGAGGATTGGACGAGAGCGGAAGGTGAGGAGGTGCACACGCTGAGCAGCCGGCGATTTGATCAGGGTCTGAATCCATTTCTTGTTCAGTTTGTTTTAACCATAAACACAAGCTTCCCTCATTCAGAGCAAATTGAACAACTGAGAAAACAGTGGAGACAAGATGCTGAACAACTGGTAAATGGACGACATTAATACAGCAATTTTCAGCCTCAGTAGGACAAAGAGCTTTACATTCATCCACACTCTCATTCACTGGTCTATTCATGCAGAACAACTTCAGTTTTTTGCTCAAGGTGAAGCCTCAGGTAGATGATGGAGGCCGTCAGCACGACTGTCTTCATCGCATGAACACGTCTCTTTGACTGAATGAAACAGCATGTTTATGAACCACGCTGAGTCACAGGGAGAACCAGGACTGTGAACCAGAGTCCAGGGTTCATGTCAACTCTTAGTTAGGTAACAAAAGCACTTTGGTGAAGAAAACACATTTTCAGCTTGTGAACTACTCACAAGAATACATCAATATGATTCAGTTTGGTTGATTATTATAATAAATTATTATTATAATAAACAAATCAACTTGTGAAATAGTCACAAAATTTAATCTATAGAATTTGTGTTCATAGACATGATTTTTTTTTTTCCATCCATGCCCATGTAGATGAATCATATAAATTATAAGACTTTTTCATGAGATGCCATGTTATTCAGATGGAACTTTGGTTGTGGCTCTGATGATGCACTGAAACCTGGATGAACTGTATTATAAAATAATAAGCATTCTAAAAGGCAAACATTAGCTCTGCTGTATAACTTTTAACCATAAGAACATTTATGGTATTTTCACCACTGACAATCACGAAAGCATCGTTGAAGAGCCAGATTTCGCACCAGACATCGACACATCTCCATTTCTCCCAGGTCTAATCTACAGCAGCACTTCCTCCCAGTCACTGTCGTCACGCGTGGCTCGACTCGATCAGCTCCTGCGCGGGAGGTGAAATGAATCGACCTCTCCAGTCAGATGTTTCAGACGAGAAGCAAATTGCCAATTTTGCTGACAGATCAAACACGAGAGGTCGGAGTCTATTAAGGAAAGCAGTTGGCAGATTTCCAATCACCCAAGCTGTGCACGAGAATGTGGCCCCTCGTCAAACGTGTTTTTGAAAGCACCCAAAAGGTGTTATTGAAGCACTCGGAGCGAATTACAGGCGTCTGACCTCGTCCTTCAATGTTTTCACTGATATGATGCGTCCAGGTATTGATCACATCAGGTCTGTTGTTAACGGCCTGCAGCGGTCGCCGGGCACCAGCGCACGGCTCGGTTATCTTGATTCCATCACGGGTGTCCGCCAGCCAATCGACCTCTTGACCCAGACGTTTCGGAGTGGAAGTAAATTGCCAATTTTGTTGTCAGAGCCTGCTGAGTGAGCTGGACTTGTTCTGGCTGCTCTCTCTCCCCGCGAGCCGCCCGCAGTCGCCGCTCGACCCCCACAGCCTGCGTCGGCCCCGTCGAGTGCCCATCCACACAAGTGGCCGTTCCATCACACAGAGTTTGTTGTGAGTGTTTTAATCGCAGGAGAAATGCGACCGAGTTAAAGCCACAGCTGATGCTGGTTATATAACATCATCCTGAGACATTTCCAGAGCAGCTGCAGTGAAGTTTGGCAGCAGAAAAAAGCAAATAGCCTGAGCTGCTTTTAATCTTAATTGCTTGATACTTTCTATACAATACGATACGATACAATACAATATGATACAATACGATACGATACAATATGATACAATATGATACAATACGATACGATATGATACGATACGATACGATACGATACAATACGATACGTCCTATAATATTATATATCTAGATTTTCCATACATCCATCAAGGGTCAAAATGTCTTTCCTATTTTTGTGATCACCATTTTTTACTTATGCAGTGCTACGCATGGTTTCAGAATGCATGTGCAAATATCTTAACAATAAAGAAATGAATACAAAATAAAATAAAGTCAAACTCGAGGACAAGTCAGGATTTGCAGAGCTATACAAATGAAACCTATCCTAATGAATCCATTACAGGAGGAGGTAGAGACACATGTTGTGTCAGTGCTCAGTCACAACATGAAGCGTTGACTTACACTCTTGGTCGCTAACTAGCACAAAAGCTTTCTCACTTTTGGATTCTCCATGTATCAGATTTCTCATCCATCATCACTCTTTGCTTCCACCTGTTCTCTGACACGTGGAATTAGTCATTTGCAGTCATTGCTTATACACTGTTGATATCTGACATTGTGATTTACCTTCGTGTCCTGTAAGAACTTTTGACTAAAAAGAAGCTACTTGAAATTTTCTGCAATGACTTTGCTGAATTCAAGCAAGTCAAACTTTGGAAACAAACTCACACAAACTCAAAAGTAGTTTTCTTTAAAGACTGAGTGTTGACAACCTGCTTTCCCTTGAGATTAGAAATTTGCGACACAGACGCATCAGTCTGTGAGTCGGGCTAAGCATGATGGACTGACGGCTGGACTGGTGATGGATGCGCTCTCCGCCGCGACGCACAAAGTGGACTCATCCCTCAGCCAGAACACCGAGGAGCTGCATCACATCACAGAGTCTCAAAGTGAGGATTTCCTGCACTGAGGCTGTATCGATGTCAGCATTTGTCTCTGGACTAAAACTTCGTCCTTTGGGATTTGGATTCTGTCCTCACTGCCGAGGACCTCGACTTGCTCGACTCTGCTCATCATACCGTTTGTCAGGAGTGAAGTCCTTTCATCAAAAGTCAAGAGATGGAGCTTGATGAAATGAATCTTTGCAGAGGTGTATAACACACAACCTTGTGCAGGCGGAGTCCTCCGTGCACCGAGGGTTGCTGCAGGGTCAAGAGCTCGGCTGGTGATAACATTGATTCATGCTGAGCTGGATAACTAATACCACACAAGCAGACTAGTGTAATAATCTCCAGACATCTCAGGAAGTCGGAACATTTCACACTGAAAACAGCACAACACCGGCTCATCGTCGACACTTCTCCACTGTGTGTTCTGAATTAAACTGAGAGCGAACCTGAAATGAGCTTCGCTTTCCGCATTCGCCGAAATGAGATGCAGTGCAAAACGCACAGAGAGGAAGTAAAGTAGACAGGTAGATGGAATTTTGCGAGATCAATTACGCTGAGTGGAGGAGATGGGAATGTTTGAATCGGTGGGGGGCGAGATGTGAGGTAAGTTCTGCTCAGATGTGTTTTCAACCGGTGACAGTTGGATGCTGCTGTGCACTGATATCAGGAGGGAAGATAACTGCAGTTCTCCAATGGAGGAAACCCTGCTCATGAGGAGGTTCGGACTTCTATAAAGTAAAATCTCTCTTGGATGAACCGTAACATACGAACCATAGACGAACATAAGTACCAATGCGACCTGGTTGAGGTATAGTGGAAAGATCTGGGTCGTGGTTAACACAATGCAAACAGCAGAGTCCTGAGTCAAAGTCACAGGCTTTGTTCGTCCAACCTTCACCATGAAAGGTTTGCTGTCCTGATGTCACCCTGCTCCTGCCTTTGTACCTCACAGATAAGAGTCGTTACTCTCACAGGGGGTTGTATAGAAAACTGAACCTGAACCTACAGGATGAAGAAAACACAAAGTACTATTGACAAGGACGTTTTGTTTGATCGACATTTCTCACAAATTATAGCTAATGAGGCTTTAACTTAATTTTGTGTGCATGTTTATAACAACTGAGAATTAAGTCTCTTTAAAAAAAAAAAAAGGAACACATACATTAATTGTATAATAATTGTTGTGATCATTCATTGTTGTTGTTAGTGTCATGTTGTATAAAAAATCACGACTGTAAAATGTAACTAAAAATCAGGATGTAATCATTTGCAAACAAACTATATTTATTGACAGATGTATCACTGTATTAATCTCCTTTATCCAATCAAGTCTTTCCAGGATGAACCTTTCATACCCAATCATGATCCTGTCACCTGTTACCAATGAGCCTGTTTACCTGTGGAAGGATCCAAACAGGTGTTTTTGTACGTTTGCAACTTATTTGGAATCAGAGTTGTACATTTTATGTTTCGATTTGTTTTCCATAACTGCATCACTAATCAATCCTGGCCCAATCCACACTTTGCACTGTACAAAGGAGACGAAGACAAAGCGGCAGCGGGACAAACGACACGTGGATGTGCAGTCGGCGAGAGCAGGTTAGAAGGTTCTAGTGCAGGAAGAAGAGAGAAGAAGGAGCGAAACATCCGCCCACACACGACTGTAGCATCACCCAGAGAGAGAGATTGAGGGCACAGTATATGAGGGAGAGAGGGCGACAGAGAGAGAGAGAGAGACCAAAGGAGTGAGAGAGAGAGAGAGAGAGGACCGGGGGTGGAGAGATGAGAGAGCAGAAGAAAGGCAGGATTTAACACCTAAATTTAGCTGCTAAATGTGTCTCACAAGTGCACACACAGACTGATACAGCAGCCATAACATCTGATACTCAGGGTTGAATACCGGCAGGATTTTCCTATTTAAAGCCACTGAGACATTTATCATCATGTGCACAATGCATGATGTATTGCTGCTGTCAGGGTGTTTGAACTGCAGGGAGCTGCAGAAAACCTGGAGCGGACGTCAGAGAGTCCAGATTGAAAGACGCCCACAATGTGCCAGAAGATCAAGAGACGCTCGAGAAGTGAGTCCGGTAACAAACACTCGATTAGCATGAGCGATGACCTCGCTATTTGGGAAACAGAGAGAACCCTTTTAAATGCACATGACTCCAGAGAGAGAGAATCAGCTTCAGGATTTTACATTTGCTTTGTATCCGTAACAATAAAAGAGCTATTTTTAAGTTCAAATAGGTTCAGAAGCTGATGTCAGACACTGAAACAAATGGCTTCACTCCCTCGTTGTCTTTAATGTCTTTGCCTGAGAATTTCTTTTCATTTAGTTTAGCTCATGTCAGTTTGTTCACGAGCAGCAACAGCACATCTTCTTCAGTGGATACAAGCAAGTGCAGGTTGTCTCACATCATCACGGTACTGACGACAGCTGGACGAGTAATTCATCAGCTACAGAGCCATTTATGAAGGAGGAAAATCTGGTGTTTTATGGTCACACCTGTTGGGTAATTTCATCGCTTCAGTTGAACACACCTGGAGGGTCAGTGTGATTCTGGTACTTGTTTTTTGACATGAAATAAACCCACATTTTCGGAGGGGCGGGGACGCCTAGCATTCTGGCAGGAGTGGTGGAGATGAAGAGGGAGATGTGATGTGGATGAAGTTGGAGATGGATGGAGAATGAAGGAAATGCGTGTTGTATCGGTCTTGTAGTTTCGCGATAGGTGAGGATTAAATCACTCACTTTTCGTAGGTAATGAGCATGGGAGCTCCGTCGCCTCCGTCTCTCACCCTCTCTGGTGACACTATTACCCCTTTTCCACCAAAGAAGCTCAAAGCACCAAGAAGCTAGTTCAGTGCTTAGGCTGTTCAAATCTCGTGCCTCCTAAGAACCAGTTTCCACTGGCCAGGAGCCAAGTTGGAGCCACGCCATTGTGTCACCGTAAAATGTCAGTACGTCACTGCTACGTAGCCGTTTACCAACAACGGCTATGGCTACTTAGCTTCGACTGAGTTCGTATCAATTACATCACAGTTAAACAAACGAAATAGGTTGATGATAATATCTATGTTTATCTTTATAGAGGGTCTTAAGGCTGACTGTGAGGCAGAGGTCGCCTGTTGCCAGGGCACATCCGCGATCAACAGTTTGTGCAGAACTTCCTGTGTCCCGGGAGTCAGTCCATTCCATCTGCGATCGGACCAGGGACGTCCTGGAGAAAACAGACGCAAATTACCGCTTGTGTGTCCCAGTCCGAAAGCCGGTTGCAATTGCGATTTGGATTTGTGGCTACCGGCACTCACGATAACCCCGCCCCTAGCCCCTGACGTAGTTGGTGTTTAGCTCTGGACCAGCAAAGAGTAAGCAAAGGTGCTGACGTGGTGGAAACACAAAGAACTGGTGCTAAGTCAGGCACTGGCTCCGAACTAGCACTAGCACCAGCTCGGTGGAAAAGAAGCCTGACAGCGGAGGCGGACATTTTTAAAAACAGCGCCATCAAGGCACTGACGAAAGGGGGCTAGCTGCAAGTAAAAATAGACTGTTGGGTGAAAGTGGCTGAAGGCAGGTGAGATTAGCTTGGGTTTTTGGGTTCATCATGAACTTAAAGACTTGGAAGCAGATTACAGCCAATGTGTGTATCTTAAATAATTGAGTCAAAATCCAACACATCACAACGATCAAATGAAATACTGCAAGTGTACAACACAATATATATATATAATGCATGAGCTGTTAGCTTCTGCTAAGGAGAGGTTTAAGTCGATTTTAAGTGTCATGTCTTAATAAATCCAGAAGTTATTGGCCACATGGAACAAAGGGATGCTATTGAAACTCAAATGAACCAACAGAGGTAGTCAAGATGTTTGTGTCTTTACAACCACTGTCACACACTGTAAGTCCTCGTGTAATCATGTACAAACGGTGCTGTTTCCTCACTGAGGAGATGACAAGATAACACGCTATCGGTCGAGTTACAGATGTCGCAAGTGAGATAAGAAGATACGATGAGGTTTGTTGATCCCGGAGGCAAAACTGGGTCAATCCAGCTTCAGAAAAATAGCCCCTAAAAATAAATACAGTAAATATGTGTAAGACTAAAGATGCAGTGTTGCAGCCAAAGCAATGCATGTTTCTAAAAAAGTACCATCAAGTAACATGTAGATTTGTACAGTTTGAAGATTTTCACATTTCAAGAGATAAAGTTAACACCACATGTGGAATTATGAATGAGGGGTAAACATGCAGATATGATGCTGCACATCTGACACAAAATATCCGAAGTGAAATTAATGTATTTGAAATTGACAAATTAATTAATCTTTTTTTTTTAACTGAGCAAAATCAGCATCAGCATATCATATTTAAATCTCAGTATTTATAGGATATAGTTTAGAGAATGTTATAGGTGAAATAGAAAGAAAGGCAGGACTGATACTTTGTGATATCGGCAAATATTGTACCGATGTCCAAAGAATCGATATGGTATCGTATCGTCATGGAACTGGTGATTTACACCCCTGATAGTCACAGATTCAGACTGCCCTGTGAACACTCTCTACTAGAAGGGGGGGGGATCATTTAGCTAACAAGGGGGATGGTATCCTCCCTCATCCTGCCTCATTTTGCTGACTGAACATATTAAAACAGACTCCAACTGTAGCGCCTGCTTTGTAAAACTACGTCTGCATTATTTCCATTGTCTTTCAGGACTTCCCCCTCCTCGGTGTACACTCACCAGTATTCAGTATGTGGGTGTATCATGTTTTATTTTCACACATGTATTCACGCAAAAAGACACTCATGCATTATGAAAAAGTCAGCTTTTGAACAAAGAGCGGAGTCGGTGACACCACACTGATTTTTGTTGAAAGGAAGAAATGTGAAGGTTTTTCTTTCCTGTCAGCTGTGGATTTTTTTTCTTTTTCTTTTTTTCAAATCAGCTATCACACTTTCTTCCTACTGTGAATGTGAAGTGTCTCTGAAATAAAACCCTTGATATCCAGTAGCATTGAAACGTATCTAACCTCCACAGATTTCTCTGAAACCTGAGGGAAACAATCTGACAGTAATTTCCCAAATTGAATGAGTGAAACAATTTTGCCCGACTGACCTTTGATCCTTTACACCTCAGTGGATTTAGAACCAAATATTGACCTCATATCTTTTCATGCTGCAGACTGAGATATAATGAGAGCTCCAGACTGAAGCAGCCTGAAACTAGGCTGGTTTGGAAAAGTCCTAGATTTCATCTGGTCTTTGAATAATTGATCAGATTTTCCAGGATGCTGAAACAAAACCCTGAATGCAAATTAGGCTTTAAATGGGGAGTTTAATTTTAGATAAATTACTTCAAACTGGATGTCTTGAAGACGTTGGCCAGTCTTCAATATATTTGTCATGTGTTTATGTTTCGTGTTTTTTTTTTTTTTAGAGATATTTATTGTTTGTTTGAACATTATTACTGACATCTTCTCTTCAATGGGCCTGACAAAGACTTATAAGAAAATATGTTCTTCACTGCCCAGTTAGTGTCAGTTCAGCCTTGTTCAGTTTTACCTGAGACCCATATTTCAGTGTCTCAGTTCATCATCTGTAAAAGTGTGTGTCCTGGTCATTGATCAGTGATAATATTGTCAGACAGTAGTTTGGTCACTTTGAGGAAAGATACACCTGCTCTTTAGTGACACAGCTAAAGTGAAATTGCAGTGAGTCGACAAAATAGGAGTTGACTCAGTTTCTTGTCGACTGATGACTCATCAACTTTTAGGCTGCAGCTCGAAAAAAAGAAACACAATAGACTTGAAGCACGAGTAAAAAACAAGATGTTAGACGAGATGTGTAAACAGCTTTTTCATTAAAGTATGAGTGTATCTGTCTCGTTGTTTTGAGCCCAAGACTTCACAGCAAAGATGTAACTAATCCAAGTTTAACACGTGTTTCATAAAGAAAAGCCGGTCTATCGTCTGGCTGATCAGGTCGCTGTGGTCACTAAGTCCAATTATGGCCTGCTGCTAATTTCAAAAACAGCGTCACAGTAGAACAAGTTTAGAAAAGTCAGCAAACTTTCTGAGCGACGTCGGATTAATCTCCAGGTCGTCAAGACGACCTCGTCCTGTAGCGACTCTCAGCACGATGTTATTTACACATTAGGAGCAGGTTTCTAATGTCACATTCCATTGCCTGCTCTGTTTGGTGCCTTCCCTTCGCTCTGATCTGATTTTTCTCTCCTGACATATTCAATTATCTCCCCTCTCTGCAGCGCGTTTGATGCTGATGCAGCCGTTTAGTCGCTCAGCCTCTTCAGTCTTTGTGAGCAGCTTTCCACACAGCTGATTTCATTTTTGTCCCCCCCTTCCTCTTCGTCTGCTTTTGATGTGCATCCACTCAGTTTTCCACTCAACAGGTCTTTCACCCACTTCAGCTAATTCTAACTCCACAGCAGCAGCGATAGCAAATTCATCCCCGAACTCACCTGCCGGCTTCATTATTTTGAGCGAATGATAAGACGTCGGAGTGAAAATGAACTCCCAGGTGACGGCCGTTTCCTGCCAGCGAGGCTGTTAGAGCAGGGAAATACACCAGACAAATATTTAAAGGCATTTGTCTCGGGGTTAATAATAACTTTCCATTGTCATTGCAAGTTTGGCTCCAGCTGTTTGTGTGAGATTTCCATACCAGCTTAGTCTGAAGAATATTTTAAAAAACATTTGAAACATAAAGTCTCTTCTCCTGCGCAAATTGGAAAAGGATGCAAAATACTGGGAGTGTTTCACAGGAAATAACAGTGTGACGAACGGTGGAAGCATTAGAAGGAATTAATCCTCAACTCCAATGACTTTCAGTTCAAATGTCTTGAAGTCTGGTTTCTGTTTAACCTTCCTGACAAAGCATTGATGGTAGTTCTTGTTAGTTGACACAAACCCTATATTGTCAGTAGAGGTTGGGTGACATAGCTTTCTTGTTGTTGTTTGTTTTTAATCATGAGCAAGATCATTTTTCTCCTAATTAGTAGCGTGGTGCAATTTAATACTACTTTGCCCAATTTTCTGCTGAATGAAAGAAAGATTGTTTCTCCACCATGTAAACATCTCTCTGTTTAAAGTTTGAGTTTAAGAGTAAAAACTACTTTCTTAAAAGTACATGAAAATGGTAAAAACAGCACTGTTTTAATTTCACTTTCAGCTCATGCATCGAGCTCGAGGACGGCACAATAAAACATTAGGTTGTGATTTGTCTCTTCCTGTGAAGTGTCTTGTCTGTGTCTAAAACCAAACTGTTGCGATCACGTGATCGGAAATCGGGGCCGATCATGTGACTGCAGACTCGATCAGGACTCAGACATTATGTCCCGATCAGGTATAAATAATCTATATTTATGTATGTATGTATATTTATGTTATTATTTTTAATCACATTTACAATAAATGGGCTATTAGTAATTAAAAGTAAATGAGAATCCCATTGTATTTATTAACTACCAACGTTTACAGGCCAGGACTGTGTCTCTGACTGACGCCACTGAACAGCAGCAGTTTGTTTTGAATCAGATCGGGACTCGGTATTGGCCGATACTCAAAATCAAATGACTCGGACTTGGACTCGGACTCGGGGGCAAAAAAACATGATAGGGACATCTCTACATTAAATAACCTGCTGCAGTATGAATTTTTTATTTTGGCAGAACAAAATCAACTGTATCCAATGGGAGCTTCCATATTGTTGCTCTCTGTTGTTTCTGATATGCTGATATCAAAGCAGGTTAAATGAAAGGTCACAGAGTTCAGGCCTGGACACGCCTGGACTCTGAAGTGGACTGTTAGGTTTGTTTATCTCCGGCTCGACTACAGGTGAAGCTCTGACTACTGGAGTGGAATCTGGCTGCCAGCTGACGGTAATTTCCCGCCTCGCTCACACATCTCGTTTGCATTATCCGCCGGCTGCTGCAGAGTTTCAGCTGGAGTTTCACCGCGGAGCCGAGCGTTTCGGCGCACGAGGCTCAATTACTGATGCAGATTTGAGATGAAAATTGGCTCTCGTGAAAATAATACAGAGAGCTCTGCAGCTTCGGGGTATATTTAGGTCCCAGAACACACACACACACACACACACACGTACACACACAAGCCAAATCTAAAAGGGGTTTGACGGTATCAGTGGCTCGGATGGTGGAGGATGGTTTTTATAGTCTCTCACCAACACACACCTGATCATCATGAGCATCATAATCGGCTGTACTGTTTACACACAAACAGGAAAAGTGCTCAAACAAAGTAGTGCTTCATAATTCTGCCAACGGAATTTCACACATATGCTTCAATGTCGTGCATGCAGACTGATTTTTGGAATCAAAGTTCAACTCCATCTAAACTTGACACAAAACTGCCTCCACAAAGTTTTAGCTGTTAGCCTGTTTTGGCTGAATATACATAATAAATTGATCATCAGTCATATTATTGTATGTGTTGGATTTAGTGATATAAACAATATCTTGCCCTGCAACTACATACAGTAACTAAAGCATGTCAAAATAAGTGAGAATTATATCATCAAACGTGTTGATATATTATTATATTGATATATATTTTCATTTCCTTTTCAAATGAACTTCATCTATATGATGAGTCATGAACATCTTTTTTTTTTTAATTTCCAAAATATATATTGTTTTCCCCAGATTTGAAACAGTAAAAGTACTGAGATGTTTGCAGCTAGTTATCATCAAGCTTCTGCACTTGAGCACATATATTTTTTTGTATATATATAATTTGACCTATCGTAGCTACTTTCCTCCGGTTGCATGTGCAGCTTCGTTTCCACCTTTTGCTTTCAAGCAATTCAACCGAGGTGAATTTGATTTTTTTTTTTTTTGCAGCAGGGTGCCTCCACCCTGCTCGTATAGATTTAGCCCAGGATGACGGGTTGTAGTTTTATTGCCTTTCATTTGAGCCCATCACGCTTGGAGACGCCTAATCGTTCAACCAGGTGTCGAGACAAATTTCTTTTCCTGTATTTCACTCGAGCTGGTAATTCCCCTCTTTATTCCCCATCTAAAACACACACACACACACACACACACATTGTTCAGAGACAAAGTGTTTTTCTCCTCTCTGATGACTGTAGTTTGTGTCCATCACCGTCTGTCACTTACAGCACTTAGTTGGGGACGAAGACGACCTGCAGTTAACAAGGAAGCCTGACTCGCTCTGTCACAGGTGTCTTTGATTGACAGGGCGTGGGAGGGACGACAGATACCACAGATTGGCTGACGCCTTATGGCAACATATTGTGTATTATAATCATTCCCTGCCTTTAAATAGCCGACTGTGGGAGGCCATAGCTGTCCCATGAAACCACACCTAACGAAGGAGCTTTGTTCCACCAGAATTCTGATGAAAAAAAAAACGAAAAACTGGCACATAAATACATCTTCCAAAAGCAGGCGCAGACTGAGAAACCATGCTCGAGTCCACCCGTGCAAGGTGGTCCAAGACTGGCTCCCACCAGACACCCAAAGTTAAATTAGCCAGAGAGTGGAGAGATGAAGCTCCTCAGTGTTTCAGCAGAATGTAACTTTCACAGCCAACTTCTTTTATTTTACGACAGGTTCAATGGAAAGAGGAGAGCTTGTTTTTCACTTCATAACGTTTTTCGTGCTTCTCTAACGACCAATGGTGATCACAGATCTGATTCCTAATTCTCACTTCTCTGTTTGTCTCATATGTCCAAATGGTTGCCAAGCTCTTTTTTTGGCGACGGTGACAAACAGCTGCACAAAAAAAAATGTAGAGTACAGATTAAAAAAGCAAATATATCTGAAAGCAAACAAACCTCATTTGAACAAATTGGGACTCAATGCAAACCAAACTATTATAAAACAGTGGAAAAATGAGCTTAAAGTCGGTCGACTGTTTTTCATTATTCATGTCCAGGACTGCAGCTGTAATCACCTGTAATTTATCATTGATTGGTCACATGGTTGATCCCTTATGGAGACAGACAAACACCAGGACGACGTATTGCAGGAATCTGTCTCAAACCTTTCTGGATTTTTACCAGACAAACTGAACATAAAAGCATCCAGCAAACGGCAGTTGTCATGTGAGCAGAACATCATGCGCTGCAGGAACAGAGGGGATGCTGGGATTTTTTTTTCGGCCTTGATGCACCGTGTTCCCTCTTGTTTACAAAGTGACCTCTCCCTGCCTGCGGTGTAATGTGTGCTTCTCTGACGGCTGTTTGAAGTCTGGCTGCCGCAGTTTTTCTGCTGAGCGATTACAAAGATTGTTTGATGCGAGGATGTATGGGAGGGGGGGCGAAAACACTCTCACACATGTACATTTACTGTGGCCGGTTTATGTTTTTGCCCGTGGGTGCGTGAATTACTCCACTAAAGTGATGGTTGTCAAAATAATTTTTATTTGCTTTAGTCATTTACGTGATCGTCTCCTGTCGTCTGTCGGGCAGAAAACGAAATGCAACAGTGCTCTGCTAAAAATGCTAACAGGCTACAACATCGCAGTACACAGAACCCCCACCTCAATAAAGTTGTCCAATCCTGTTTCCTCCACCTATGCACTATTTCTAGAATCATTCATATTCTCCAGACTTGATTACTGTGATTCAGTCCTGTCTGGCATAAACCAAAAATCACTCTCCGGCCTCCAACTGGTCCAGAACACAGCAGCTAGGCTTCTCACTGGTTTTAACAGATGACATCACATCACCCCAATTCTGGCTTCTCTCCATTGACTTCCTGTGCGTTTTAGAATTGATTTTAAGATCTGACTGATCACTGTTAAAGCCCAGCTGGGTCTGGCCCCTTGCTACATGGCCGACCTGCTAACCACCTATTAGCCAGCCTTAGATCCTCGGGCAGGGGGCTTCCAGCTGTTCCGAGACTTAAATCTTCATCAGAGCCCCTCGACTTTGGAGCGACCTGCCCGAGGAAATGAGGCAGAATCAGCGACATCTTTTAAATCACTTCTTAAAACCTGTTTTTATAGACTTGCTTTGTGATGTTGTCTCGTTTTAACATGTTCTATGTGTTGCTTTTCTATGTTTTAGTGTTTTTGCTTGTGTCTTGTTTTAATTGAGTTTTAACTTAATTCTGTCCTCCTCCTGTTTGGCCCTCTTGCTTTGTCTGTCAGAGAACTTTGTAAACTCAGTTTTTAAAGGTGCTATATAAATAAAGCTATTATTAATATTACATGGTCTCAAGGGGGCAGCATTTACACCGACGACACACTGACCACAACATCATACTGTGTTGCTTTTTATTTTTTATAAGCAAAAAATATCTACACACTGTATAAATATTATAACTTTCTATTCATTATGCAGCAGCTTATTTACATATGCAATTAATTAATTAATCTATTGATTGATTGACTCTTCCCGTGGGTGCTTGAACACCAGAGCTCCCATGTGAGCTGCCCATATATTCATACTTCCTCTATACATTTCCTTCCACGCTTGCTCGCCCTCTCGCTCTCTCTCTGAGCTGTTTGTGTACGATCAAAGTGAGTTAAAAAATAAACCTCCCAAAAAAAAAAAATCTGAACTGTGTGAAACACTTTCCAAAGTCTTTGAAGAACATGAGGCACCTAACAAACTGTAGGATCAACACTAGCCAGCTCAGAGCTAATTAGATGGCAGCGCTAACTAATTAAGCCGAGTGAAGAGCGATGCAGCAAACAGCAGCAGCAAACAGGCAACAAAGCAGGAAAACTTTTCTGTCACTGCCGGAAAAAAAACCTCAGCAGTGCCACACAGTTTCCCATGTCTCCCATGTGTTACATTTTCACACAAGACTTCTGAAAAAGCAATTTTGAAAAAAGCAATTTCGGGCTGGTAAAGGAACGAGCATCAGGTTGACAAGTGGCGCACGAGTCAAGGCGGCAGATTTGTTTGCCTTCAAAAGGCGTCCAGTCGGAATATTTCTGCACCCTGACAGTTTTCAGACATTTCATCAGACGGAGGAGGGGGGGCAGCGACGTCCAGCAGGAGCACACGGGCTGGGCAAAAACCAACCCGAGGCCAGGTCAGGCCTCTGGTGAAGGTGGTGAAACTCTACTTCATCTTAGTTAATGACAGCAAAACTGACCTTTGACCTTTGTTCCCTCAAAAATCAGTCACTGTGTTTGAATGTAATTTAGAGACAATCAACAATAGAGGATGAACAGCAGTGGGTCAGTGAGAAGGATGTAGGTGTGAATCCCCAGTGTCGCCCCCTGGGAGCTGGAGCAGGTTTCCAGCCCTGCACACACAACAAGCTTCTATAGATAATGAGCAACAGCTGGTAGTTAGTCATCAACTTTTGATTAGAGTCACATGACACACATCTTATATTCCACCTTATCAGCTTGGTTAAAGCTCGGCTTGACTTCCTCCTGGAGATTTTTCAGTGGTGCTTGAGAGAATTTCAAACCACTCATGGCTTACACACACACACACACACACACACACACACACACACTCAATCTTGAAGTCCCATCAAACCAGAGCAGACCAAAGAGCAAAAGCACATGAAAAAACAGACTTTCTCTAAAAAAAACATTTTCTCCCAGAAGGACTGTCTTTCAAAAACACACACACACACACTCACATGAACACACACTGCTATGGTAACACTCAACTTCACACACACACATACACACACAGAGGCGCGACCTCTCACCGCTGATGCAGAGGCTGAAGCGGCAGAGTTCGTCACACAGCGTATCCGGGCTCTCCAGCTCTCCCGGTCCTCCCCCTCTCCCTCCTCCCCCCTCTCTCCTCTTCTTCCTCGGCGACATCCTCTTCACCATCTTCATCACTCGCTCCACTTTGTCCATCCTGGACGACTGACCGGGGGTTCACGTGTCAGCAGCTCTTTTATTCTCCTCTGTCTCCCTCCTGCCTCTTCTTTGTCTTCTTCTCTAACTCAGTCTTTTTGGGAATTCTGACAACTTTTCACTTGTTCCTCGCCTCCCTCTCTTCTCTCGCCCTTCCAGCACAGTGATTCTCCTGTTTTCCCCCAAAATCCCTCCTCGTCCTCCTCCCTCTTCTTCCTCTCCTCTCTCTCTGCTCCTCTTCCTCACCTCCAATCTTCCTCTCTCCTTACAATGCAGCACTTGATTGTTATTTTCTTTTCCTCTTTTTTTCCCTCCTCTCTTTCTCCTCCCTCTTCTCCGGCTCCCGGAAAATCCGACGAACGAAGCGACGAGAGAAGTGAGACACTGAGGGAAAAGGGAGGAGAGGGAGGAAGGGAGAGGCAGCACATTTACCTCTCTCCTCCTTCCCTCTCTCTCTCTCCCTCTCTCTCTCTCTCTGTGCACCCCCTCCCGGCACCTCCCACATCAAACCTTCAAAACTCTCCGCCGGTACTTCCACAGAAAAAAAAGAGGGGAGGGAAAAAAATAAAACAACATTTTTAAAAAAGACAGCGTGGTGCTATTTTTTTGTCTCTCTGCAGTTCTATGCTTCATTATCTCTCTCTCTCTCTCACACACACACTTTTTCATTCTGTCAGTTAGCACACACACACACACACACACACAGTTTGTCTCCTTCCACAACACAAACGGCTTCAAATTCCTTCAATCAATCTGTGTCTCTCTCCTCCTGATTTCCTTTATTCCTTCTTCTCTCTTCCATAGTTGTTTATCCTTCCATCCTTCTCTCTTTTGTTTGTCCCCACAGTGTCTCATCTTTTCTATCCTCCTTCCATCACAACTACGAGGACATATTGAGGATGGATGACCAAATGCTTCCCCTGTCTCCATCCCTTTGTAGTAGAGAAGGTGGAGGGACGGAGGAGTTGAATATGTTTGAGGATTAGAATCTATGGCGCCAACCATGGCTCTTAGATATCAGCAACCTAACTGTTGATCAATTCATATAAGATGGATTTGTAATTGGGCATTTTCCTCTCAGTCTCATTCTTGTCAATTTCATCTTGGATCTATAACATTCTCTAAACTAGAAAAGCACTGGGAGAGAGCAGACCTCCACCAAGCAGCACAGTTCCCCCAGCCTATTGTGACTTACACCCCATAATATTAGTCCTACCTTTGATTTATCTATTTCAATGGATTCCTAGACCATAAAAACATACCCTTGGCAATTGGAATCACATTGATATCATTTTTAGTTTAATAGTTATACTTGAAAATCCACATTTCCATAATGGCGGTTTCCCGGATCACCTCCAAAATTTAATCATGTGTTCCTTCTCCCAGAAAGGAAAGTTTCATCAAAATCTGTCCATAACTTTTTGAGTTATGTTGCAAACAAACAGACAAACAAACAAACAAACAAACAAACGCCAGCAAAAACTTGGCGGAGGTAACTATAAATACTCTATACTATATATTGTAGCTTGTATACTTTTAAGCTGTCAGAGCGAGAGGATTGTAGAGACACACGGCTGCCTGTAGTGTTCCGATACATCTTTCCTGTCACAAGTCATAAATCCGTTTAACTATTTGCACAACATCCAGTCACTTTGTGTTCTTTGCACATCACCTCAACCTCTATCTCCTCTGCATCAACATATTTCAGTGGAAACATAAAGGCACATAAAGTTTTTTTTAACTATAGGTTTAGGTTTAGTATTAAGTTTTAAGCCCCCCCCCCCCATCTTATCTGACCCTCTCAGTCTCTCTTCCAACATCCCTCTGTACATCTTTTTCTCTTCATCCCTCTGCCTGCTTTAATCTCTGTTTCGTGTCTCTCCATAATAAGCTCATCATCTCCTTCGGAGGATAGGTCACACACACACACACACACACACACGTATGCACACATGCTGTTTAAGTAGGTGGGCGAGACAACACACACTGTGGACACTTCTGCTTAACTCTCTCTCTCTCTCTCTCTCTCTCACACACACACATACACACACACACACACACACAATGACACACAGTCACACAAACGTATATCGCTGCTCTCTCGCTCTCTCTCTCTCTCTCTCTCTCTCTCTCCCTCACACACACACACAGACTACAAAGCTGAGGGTGTGAACCCCAGGTAGCTATAATGAAAACTCCCCCCGGGGGTTTAGGACATGCTTTTTAATCACTGACCTGAGATGATCCATACAGGCGGTGTGATCCCGCAGAGAAGTTTTCGCTCTTTGAAAAGTGTGGCACTTGACTAAATTGATTGCTGGCAGGAAATTAAGTCGCCCCATGAAGGTTATTGAGGGTTTTGAGTTTCTTGAGCCAGCTGCTTCTGGAAGAGTCACACCTGACAGGATGTTATCATCTGCAGCTTCTCAGCATCAATTTAATGATGTCAAGCTGGAATATTTACTGAATTGTAATTTCATATTGACACGAGGTCAGGAAGGAAAATAAGTTTCATCATGAATACATAAAAAATACTGTAGATTTGCAGATTCTAAAACTGTCTGAATGTGATGGAGATGTCTGTGTTTGCAGGTGGAAAGTCTGTCACCCTGATCTGGCAACCCACCATTTGTCCTAATGACCTATAAATAGAAGACACATCTTTCCTTTCTAAGAGTGCTTCATTTGATTGTTGTTGAGGTGTGATTGCACTGTACAGTATTTCAAAATAAAAGCACAGAGGTTAGAGAAAAGTAAAAACTTAATGGTGATTTAATGCAGCAGAATTTTGCTTTTCATTTTCTACATCCATTAAATTTGGTTTATACCTGAAACAACAAACTTTATGTGATTCATCCATCAGTTTCTTTTTCAGACGCCTTCATATTAGTCTGCTGCAAATACATTGGTGTTACTTCTTCTATTACTTGGTATTGCATGATGTAAAAAGGAGCTTGAAGAAGATAAGTGTGTAAGGAAAATGGATCAACAGTGGCTTTAATGTTTAATCTCTTTTTTTGATTGTTCTTCTCTGCTTTAACACCATTGGTCAGCACTCGCTCTGCGTCTCTACAAACCAACCTCAAAGCGATGATTTGAGCGAAAGAGCTTTTAAAGGAGGTCAGCCGCAGACGGGCAGACATCCTGAAACGACTGTCCTCAGCTCCACAACTTTCAAAGTATTAGAGACTCTGCTGGAGTCAGAAAGACAGAAATAGACTCAATTCAGCGTTTGGCTTCGTCAGCGGATTCCGAGGCCCAAGAACCAGTTGTTTCTTCCCGACTGCTGCATTAAGGGGAAATTAAAGTGTGGCACAGCAGAAGCATCTCGGCTGCTCACAGCTTCTCAGGAGCTTATTATGGTGCCTGCTTAAGTCTCTTTTGTAGGTTATATGCATAGACTGTATAAATTATGGACGTAGTGTCCGTGACGTCACCCATAGGTTTCTGAAGAGCAAAAATGAAGCAAATCGTAGTGCGTAGCCATCTTGGTAGCCTACCTCCGGTTACTCCAAATATGGACAAAGAGGTGGAGCGAGGGCGGAGCTGAGGCGGGTCGAATGAACGCTATTGGCTGAAAAAAGCCGCTTTATTCGAAATAATCTAACTAGCTACGGCTAACCCGCTAGGTTAAATGCTAAATATCGTTGCTAGCCGGCTAACCCTCGACGATCTCTTTCCCAAACTCAGTGACTAGAATTAGCCGTCAGTGGCTAGTTGTCAATCAAAGTGGCGCCACTTAGATTGACAGCTATGAATTGTGCATAATGATGTATGCTGTATATTTTAAACGAACGCCTTATAAAAAAATTCGCCCCCCCCAGAGTTGTCATGGAGTACAAAAACAGCTTGTGAGACTAGAGCCATGTTTTGAACCAGGCTGTAAATATGTTTTTTTCTGTCGTAAAATCGGACATTTTAACATGGGGCTCAAATGTAATTGACTCCCTTCTGTGGCCTGCTCTAGTGGTTATTCGAGGAACTGCAGCTTTTTTGCACTTCCGCATTGGCTTCATTTTTCAGCGCCGGAGGTTGCTGCTTGGTTATATGTTGTATAATTCTTTTCAAACACAACTTTATTGCAACGAGAGCTTCTGCTTAAATATATAAACTACATCTTTTAGGAATGATGTTACCACTAAACGACTGTGTGACAGAAGCCAATACACCCGAAACTGATTGTTCGACTACGACGTGTCACTTCCTGTTTCTGCACGTGTTACACATAGAGATTAAAACTAAGCCCTCACAGTCAAGCTATTTACAGCGAGGAGTAGTTCACCCCCAGCAGCTTCGCCCTCAGCATCCACAGCTCCCGTCTTCACAGCAGCGGCATGGTTCCCCTCACCCCGAGAAACAGATCTATCTGATTAACAAGCAACACAAGCCCTGTTTCTGAGGTGAAAACTGAGGAAGACAAACATCCAGTCACATGACAGGAAGCTCTTTGTCACATCATCAGGTTTTGTGGAGTCTCTTCCAGCTCGAGTGGAGCGAGGCCATTAAAGCAAAAAAAGGAACACACAGAATTTTTAAGCCGATATTAAAACACATAAGAATTGCATCCGAAACAAAATAGACACAACAGAACTGACCGGAGTGATTCCTTCATGAGTTAACAGGCAGAAAAGGCACAAAAGCCTGATTCTTTATTTAGGGATGCTGATTCTGATTCATCTATTTTAGTGGATCCTCAGAAGGAGAGAAGCACGAAAAAAGCACCCACCCACCCACTGCTCACTCACACACACACACACACACACACACACCAGCTCTGCAAACTTGGCGTTCTTTCATTAATTCACTTAGAGGGGTTTAAAGGGATGATTTTCTGATGCCAGGAGGGTGTTCAAAGTTTCATAACAAGATATGTACAGTGTGTGTGTGTGTGTGTGTGTGTGTGTGTGTGTGTGTATGTGTGCGTGAGCATGCGTCACTGGTACTCTACATGAACTGGTTATGAAACAGTCTCACCGAGTGGGGGTGTGAATTAATCACAGCGGTTCAACTTCAAATGACTTAAACTTTGCACACACACACACACACACACACACACACACACACACACACACACACAACTTGAGTGACCCACCGATAGCCGATTAAAGCCACACAATAAAAAGCAATTTAAACTCTTCTGTGTGATCCTCTTAAAGGCTTCAGAGCGTGAGTCGTATGAAAAGGTGTCGCTCCTTCAAGAAACACTGTTGATGTCTTCCTGAACAATTTACTCAAGATCCAGCTGATCCACTAATAGAAGACTGGTTGAACTGGGACAACGAACGACAAGATTCTCACTCACTGGACAGTTAAATTTGATTTTCATGCTGCACCGTGAAATCAAATTCTGACGACCGACAGCGAGTCCTGCAGGATAACACTGGTGTCACAAAGAGCTCAGGAAGAAACAGCTTTTTATAAGCTTCAATAATCAAGACTGCTGGACGTCGTACTTCATAAGTGTGTGTATAAGTATGTACATATACTTACTGCTGTGTACATGATGTATAAATAGATGTAAGCATGAAAGAGTTTGTTCAAAAGAGCAAAATGTACCTGAAACCAAATTAAAACTCAAAACACTGTGTGATCCATTTGAAGCAGTTTCTGTTCTTATCTCCAGCAGCCAAAAGCAAAACGATGAAAAACAAAGAAAAAAGTTTTCTTAACATCCATTTTTTTTCTAAAAAAGTCTAAAAACAGCAACACGACGTGACGAGTCGGTCGACTGCTTGTGTCTGGGATGTTAAAGCCCAGAGGAGTCGGCTTCTATAAATCATTCATGCTTACAGGACACAAATCTGTCATTAATGCTGTGTTTTTTTCCAGCATTTCCTCCTAATTATGCAATTAGAGCATTAGTGTTAATCCCAATTCATACCACCCACACACACACACACACACACAGATATACAGATGTATGCATTGATGCAGGGGTTTATAAAATTCAGAAACACAGTATTCAGTATGATGATGAACATGCAAAAAAAGTAGAGCACAGGCATCAAAAACCACGCACGACTCAAAAGACGACATTCGAAGGTTTTTTAAACAGACGTCTGACTCAGCCTTCAGAAAACCAGGTCCCAAATTTAACACGATAAAAAGCTTTTTTTTGTCTTAAAACAGATGAGAGTCTTTGTTCGTGTCTGGATCCTCTGATTCCCGGTGTCTGCAAACAAAAAAAAAAAATCATTCACAAGCGAATTGATTTCAGCCGATGTCGATGGAAACACCTCCTGATTAACTTTGAATCTGAACATCTCGTATCTCTGATCGCATATTCACTTTGCATTCGGTGCAGAAGACTCGTGACGCCCAGGGAACTAGGCTCATCAAAACAGCCTCGGTTCATGTTGGCAAACCACGAGAAACAGACTCATGACCCATTTTTTTTTTTGGTTAGACTTTGCTCTAAATTCACTCAGAGTTTTCCCTTCCCGGCTTTGGATGGTGGCCTGACAGACTGGATGGTTTCACACAGTGACAGGTCATTTGGCCAGGTGAGAAGAACGCCAGGTGAACTTGTGGCAGAGCACAGAGACATCCAAGAAAACAGGAAACAATTTCAACCAAATTACACTCAGCTCCGACATCATATCCCTCAGAATGGGAGACCGGAGATGATACTCACACTTTTTGTTTGAGCAGGTGTAGCTCAGTGGTTCTTTGAGCTACAGATCTCAAATGTTGTCTGCTATGAATGACACACACTCTGACTTCTAGTACGCCATCACAGATTATGTAAAATAATGTCAAATACAAAGAGGTATGTAGTTACAAAGTACCCCAGTACCAGTACTACCCAGTACTACTTGAGGATGGATGTAACAATGAAATTATTATGCTTAAAAAAGATCCACACTAATAAATGCATGGAAGAACTTTAATGACTAATAAAGAATGAACCATAAACTTATAAGACCAGAAAAATGATAATAATAAACTTTTGAACCGTGTGGTGAAAAGCTGTACTAAGTACTCAAAGGTATTTGAACAGACAAACAAACAAAACACTTTTGAACAGTGTGTTTTTAAGAGACAAAAGTGCTTAGTAACTATTAACTAAGCAAACTGCCTAACTGCCTATAATACATATATTTATTTAGATAGTTGTAACACTCTTTAAGAACAGTTTCCATCCTGCCCATGCCAGCCAGCCATTAAAAAGCTAACCATTTTTAGCATTCAAAGCTAGCTCTAATGCAACATCAAATTAAACTAGAGAAACTACTTCTTTAGCTTGTGTAAGTGAATCAATTGTATCTACAACACAATGGACACAATGCAAAACATATTTGTGATGAAAATAATTACTTTCTTGCCTGAAAAATTGTTGTTTGATTCCAGTACAGACAGTTTTCAACTCAGAGACATGAGGCTTCACCAGAAAGCTCAGCTCTTAAGTGGGAATGGACTGTATTGATGACATCACCACAGCTCATTTCTGATTGGTCAAACAGAGAGTGTTACAACCATCCCCGGTCTCCCCTTTAAAGAGGGACATGGGGGCATCTAGCAGCAGTTTCTCAAGCTTGGAAGGTGAAGCAGAAGCAACTGAGGTAAATGTGATTGGGATAAAGTCAATGTGCTGAGGAGCAGATTTTGTTAATCATTAGAATACATACATGAAAAAAAAAAAAATCAAGTTACTCAAAACGTGAAATGGAGCAAATATTATCTCCCCCACTGCCAAAATTTGGAAGCTCACACAACAACTGTCTACTCTAAGTCAGGAGCTAATTGTGACAGAGACAAACTGTCATTGGTTGGTAATTTGGCGACTCAAAGCTCGAACCATATTTTCCTCATCAAAGCCCAAACACATGCAGCCGGTTATCGTAGTTAAAAATGCTCTTTGATTCGAAGTGAAGAAAACCGGCTGGTGTGACTGTGCTAAAGTTAAAGTGTCAGCTTTCTCAACAGTTTTCCCAAACCTCAGACAGAAATCATTACATAAGAGCTAACAAAAGGCTCACTATTTCTCATGAGGCCGTATTGTATCCGACTCATTGTTGCTTCCTTCCACTTGTCCATCAATCTCTCCCACTCCCTCCCTCAGCCTTTGTCTTCCTGCCCCGGCCTCGGCCGCCTCCTCCAGCAATGATCTCAGTCTAACGAGCGGGACTGAGCTCTAAGTGCTAAATTATAATGTAGTGCAAACGGCGGTGACGTGGTGAAGTGACAGGCTGGCGTGTTGCTAAACACCTTGGATGAATTCGCATGACGTCTCCTGGGGCAGGTTCAGACGTGACACAAAAGGGGAAAATCTGTGGAACTAATTCTTTTTCAAACAACTTACTTTGAGCGAACGTCTTGGCAGCGGCTCTGAGAATGTGACTGACTGGCACACACGCAGACAGAATGTACAATATCAGATTAAAGGGTCAGTTCACCCAAACAAACTGTTTCATTTGCTTCGTGAATAAGCTCCATTCACCTCCACTGAACTTGGATGGAGACATAAATCTCAAATACCTCAAAACCTGGACAAACAGACATGAGATTTTGCTTGTTTGTTTGTTTGTTTGTTCTGAAGGAACTTAACCCTTTATTAAACATATGTTTTTTAAATATTTTGTGCATTTTTAAAGATGCACTGAGTGAAATTTGAATCCAGTTCATCTCTCTCTGTGACCCTCATCGACCTCAGGTGCACTAAGAACCTAAGGGTTAACATGCAGCTTGCTACCTGGATGATGCCTTCTTGTTATGAGATAAGATAAGATAAGATAAACCTTTATTCGTCCCACAGTGGAGAAATTCATATGTCACAGCGGCACAGGCGAAAAGAACAAATAACAGTCTAAAAAGAAGGTATTAACAAGTGTACATGACTTATTTACAGTTCCAATATGGATATGTAAGATAAAATATGAAATGGCCAATATAAAATATATGACCAGTAAATATACACAATGGGTCTAAATTGAGGTGAGAAATGAGAGAAATAAAATACAGAATATTGCACATTGACTTGGTGAAGTATTGCACAGTGAGTGGAAATTACATAAAAAGCAAATATTGCACAGATGTACAGAAAAGCAGTCTATGGTCCATGGTCTATTTAGTGCTGGTTGTACAGTTATCATGTTATTTCGAATGTCACATTTTGACCAATTTGCAAATGAGGTGAACAGAGCCGGCAGACTCATCAACAAACAGGAAGCAAAGCTGGGTTTCAATTAGAGCTTTCACTTTGTTTGGCAGATTTTTTTTCTCAAGAGTTACAGTATGATCATAATGGGACTCACATCCCCTCCAGATGTGGTCGTGAACCAAATAATATGTCCAGATAAAAACAGCGTTTTTTAAACCAAATCTTGAGTAATATGGGCAAATTAACAAATCTGTGATTCTTCCATTCATTGAGATAAATGAACCCATCTCAGAGCTGTTGCTGTTTGGATGTTGGAGGGTCACAACACAGGATTTTGCAAACTTTTTAATGAAATAAACCAAAGTTAAAAATGCAGTAAATCCATTCTTTAGGCACTAGATAATCTAACTAGGAGCTAATGTTGTTAACTGGAGCTGGTTGGACCAGATCCCCCCCACTGCCTCTCACATACTGGCTCATCTGGGACTGGACGACTGAGGTAGATGATGCAAACTCCTGTCCTGCAGCACATGTCTGACTCTGTGAGGAGCATCGCATCCAGCTCTCCTGTTATCTGAACTAAACTTTGAACTGAACTCATTAGTTCAAACACTTTTTTCTATTGTACCATCTCTGCAGCAGAATCCTGAGGAGGAACCGTCTGCAGAGCCACAGCTGCAGATGTTCCAGATAAATGCACGTAGCACTGGTGCTAATAGAACATTTGTAGTGTTGATGAGTCCAGTCAGAGCTGAGGTGACTTTTGTAAGAGTCTACCTCTGCAGAGCATCAGTGAAAAAATGAGACCATTAGTCACACACACACACTCCGGTATATTTCACAAAGAAAGAGAGATGGTGGGAATAAGAAATGAGATGGGAGGGGAATGGTGAAGCGAGGAAGAAAAGAGGTAGGAAAACAAAAAGGAGGAGGACAAATTATAGATGTGAAATGCAGAGCAAACACTTCCTCTCCATCGGATACACACACACACACGCCGCAGATATAGTCTCTGAGTGACGGACGAGTTAATTCAGGAGAAATGAGCACACACACACACACAAACACACTGTGAGAATAAACAAAGGAGGATGTAAAAAAAAAAAAAAAAAAAACAGGGCAGAATTTTCAGTGGGTTCTTCTGAAAAAACTTCCCCCGGCATTGCTTGTGTGTGTGTGTGTGTGTGTGTGTGTGTGTGTGTGTGTGTGTGTGTTGTGAGAACACAGAAGCTGGGAGATGAAAGTGCAGAGAAGCAGGTTGGAGAATTTCCATATGTACTCTCCAACAGGTTTTTGATTCGACTGACAGGAGACACCTGTTGGTGCGCTATAGAAACCTTATGAGAAACTGAACAGAACAGAAACTGTAACGAACCTCTGAGGTGAGATGAAGAGGTTTGTAGGGGCGACGTAACCGATAATCCTGCAGAGGGCGCTGTTCAGGCTGAGCGCTCAGTAACACAGGAGGAAAACTGCTGATTTAGCCGTTGTGTTGTGGTGTGTTTGCTGAACAACTCGCCTCCATCTGCATCATTGAAACCTTTGGGAAACAGCTGAACCTTCAGACGCTGATTATCGAACTGGCCTCATCGCTTCACAGGCACTTTCTTCTCTTTGTGGCCGACAACAGACCGGTCAAGCTCTGCTCTGATAGGTCACACAGGGACCTAATGCAATTACAGCCTGAAGCATATGGAGCTTCAAGTTCAACACTGGAGCTCTAAACCTCAGTTATAATACATTGATCTTACGGGGATTTGCTCATTGACTTTGCTGTCAATCAACGATCATCCTGCCTGAACGACATCTGAACTTCATCTTAATACTGTGGCTTTGCTTTCATCATGTCAGAGTGATTTATGTATTTTATATGCTCTTTATTCTGTGTTGCATGATTCAGTCAGTGTCTAATAAAGCAGCACAATATTGTCTTATTTAGTCAGTTTTTATGAAGCTCTAGCGAAAGTTCAGCCATCTAAAACAGCTTGATTTTCTCCATCCTCCTTGGGTATTTACAGCACTGGCACATTAGCACTGTTGTTTATTAATGAGTGTTGTTCTCGTTAATAAACCAGCAGACAGATATATTGCCGAACACCATCAGAGTCGACAGCACCTGCATCTTTCTTCCCTCGTGGCGTCTTCCCCAAGCGGCAACCTCCGCCACTGAAAACTGAAGCCAATGCGGAAGTGCAAAAAAGCTGCAGTTCCTCGAATAACCGCTAGAGCAGGCTGCAGAAGGGAGTCAATTACATTTGAGCCCCATGTTAAAATGTCCGATTTTACCACAGAAAAAAAACATATTTACAGCCTGGTTCAAAACATGGCTCTAGTCTCATAAGCTGTTTTTCTACTCCATGACAACTCTGAGGGGGGGCAAATTTTTTTATAAGGCGTTCGTTTTAAATATACAGCGTACATCATTATGCACAATTCATAGCTGTCAATCTAAGTGGCGCCACTTTGATTGACAACTAGCCACTGACGGTCTAAAGGGCGTCACCCCGGCTAATTCTAGTCACTGAGTTTGGGAAAGAGATCGTCGTGGGGTTAGCCGGCTAGCAACGACATTTAGCATTTAACCTAGCGGGTTAGCCGTAGCTAGTTTGATTATTTCGAATAAAGCGGCTTTTTTCAGCCAATAGCGTTCATTCAACCCGCCTCAGCTCCACCCTGGCTCCACCTCTTTGTCCATATTTGGAGTAACCGGAGGTAGGCTACCAAGATGGCTGCGCACTACGATTTGCTTCATTTTTGCTCTTCAGAAACCTATGGGTGACGTCACGGACACTACGTCCATATTTTACACAGTCTATGGTCCTCCCTGATTGAAAAGACGACTTCCTGCCTCTAACACCAGGCTTCCTCTGAGAC
>JBBMOC010000590.1:0-14154 GCA_037975185.1 Centropyge bicolor
CGTGGGGTTAGCCGGCTAGCAACGATATTTAGCATTTAACCTAGCTGATTAGCCGTAGCTAGTTTGATTATTTCGAATAAAGCGGCTTTTTTCAGCCAATAGCGTTCATTTGACCCGCCTCAGCTCCGCCCTCGCTCCACCTCTTTGTCCATATTTGGAGTAACCGGAGGTAGGCTACCAAGATGGCTACGCACTACGATTTGCTTCATTTTTGCTCTTCAGAAACCTATGGGTGACGTCACGGACACTACGTCCATATTTTATACAGTCTATGGTTTAAGATCCAAAACTACTTGGTTAAGTTTAGGAGAAGATTGTGGTTTGAGTTCAAATATGAACATTACAGAACAACATGACTTCTGCGTTAACATAAGTTAAATACGTTTTATACGTAAATAAAACTAGCTGAACGTTGGATGGACGAGTCATGAACAGTCTGACTCGTCCATCCGTCCTCCTCCACCTTCTTCTTCTTCATGTCCTGTCACATGACCTTTGCTCTCATCATAATCACTACGGCCGCCAGAAGTCGCAGCTTCACAATAAACATAAACGCGGGTCGTGATAAGCTGCTCTCCCAGACGACCTCTACGACCGAGCTGGAACAACACATTTTATAGCAGCAAAGGTCTGTTTATGTGGTCGCCGTGATGTAATTCCTCCTTTATTTTGACTTAAATGCCTCATAAAAGACGCCTGTTTTCCATGTTCACGTCGAGCTCCTCAGCGACGTACGCCGGCCTCTCCCTGCTTTAAGTTTATATGACCAAATGAATTCAGGGCCGAGGCTTGAAGCAGTTGTTAAAGACTCCATATTGTCTCCAGCATAAACAAACGTGCACAGTGGAGCGGACTGGTTATTGCTTTGTCATGCCAATAACATCTGAGACGCACGGCGGCGAAGACAAAGGAGCGAGCGGAGCTAATCCAATTTGCAGACGAGAACAACTCTGTCGAAAAGGGCCCATAAACCGTAATTCAGACGTAATCCAATCTAACAAATTACGGATCCTCCCTTTTATACCAGCAGCAGAGCGAGCGTGCGAGCATGTGCACGAGGCTCATGTTGGAGAATAAAAGGCAGAAAGAGATCTCAGAGAGGTGTCACAGTGGAAACACAAGCTCCAACTTTAAACACGTCAGGTTGAGTTTCATATTGTCCAGATGCCAAATACAAAAAATGCATCTTTAAGCATTTTGCATCAGTGAATCATCGATACATTCAACTTTAGTATTGTCACAGTTTTGCACGCAGGTTTTAGTTTAGACTTCGTTTTTGTTCAGCCTTTGTTTTTACTGTTAGATTCATGCCTTGCCATAGTCCTGTTCATGTCATTGTTGTGACATGATAGGTGACAAGAATCAGAGACGAGACACTGGACATAGAAATATGACAGGCAGAACAGAAACCAAACCACAGAGCTAGAACAGACAGAACTAAATACATGTGACAAGGCAGGACAGGACAATGACATGACAGGACTACACAGAAACAATGACATGAACAGGACTATGGCAAGGCATGAAATCATGTCACCTGTGTTTTCTGTTGTAGCTAATTACCACCACTCACTATTTAACTCAGTTGTTTTCTGTTTAGTTTGCCGGATTGTCACCTCTCTTCACGCCACGTTATGATCACGCTATTCTTCACGTACACGTCCATGTCCATGTATTGCCAAATCTTGCCGTGAGTTTTGTTGAATACTTCATTTATTTTCATTAAAGACTTTTGTTGAATCAGCATAGTGTGATGCGCTTGAGTCCTCATCCACCCGTCCTGACAAGTATCTTTATTATAACGGATGATTTGTTGGGATGAATGTCAGGCAGGTGGTCGAAGGTGTGACAGGCCGAAGAAAGTCAGGAGAAAACCAACATATGTGGAGTGCAGCATTTGAAACGGGGACAGGTCATGTTATCGTCTTGTCACAGGAGACAAGAAGACGGAAAATATGGGTTGAATTTTAAAACAAATTTGCACAAAATGGAGGCAACCTGTCATCTCCACCTGGTCTGTTCACACACTGGATTCAAAGTGTCACCATAACTGAAATTTAATGATCAATATATTTAATCAATCGGGTTAAAAAAACAGTATATTTAACTTGTGATGTGCAGAACTTTGTGAAGACGATCTGTCTCTTGTGAATAGAAAACATTTCCCTGGGAGGTTTAATAGCGTCTCAGTATCAAACCCCTCATCTCCCGGTGGGGGGGTTGTTTATTCAGTGGGGGTTAGATTTCATTTGGCAAAACAACAAAATGGAGCTTTCTAAATTGTTGATTTTCCTGTAAACACTTTAACGACGGCACCTCTATCAAATGACACAGCAGAAAAAAAAAGTTTCACAGCCTCCATTTTGCTGCCACGCTGAGTCTATACATTAAATAGAAAATGCACTGATGCACAGAACTATGAATATTCATGTTGCATCATTTGTCACGCTCCTGTTGGTTTGTACTGAAACACTCTGGATCTGCTCCATCATCTCCCCGTCTGACACTCAGCACCCTGCGAAGCTCGTTCCCCTCGTCAGCACGGAAAATTTTTCGTGTTTGGTTTTCGTGCACATTCGGGAACGATTGCTTCCAGGATGAAAATGGATTTGTTGGAGTTCTGGCTCGTTCCCGGTCGCCTCCTGTGACGCCCGCTGGGATGGCGTAGCCCTTGCGGAAACGGGAACGTCGAGGCCGCGGAGCCGAATAAGCCACAAACAGAATCGTCAGTAATGCAGAGGAATTCCGACATTGTCCCGACGCTGCGTTCTTGTGTTCATGTGGGATCCTTAGAAGCTCAGCGTGTCCTCTCCAACAAGCAGGCCACAGCTTCAATAAGTCCCATAGCACAGCTTTCCCACGGCCGTGTCATCCTGCACAACGTTATGGAGAATGACAAGCTACGAAAACTAGATATGAAGTTTGGGAAAAAGTCCTGGAAAAGTTTGGGAATTGAAATGTAAAGAGTGTGTGGGAACGCCGATGATGTAACAGGAATACTTGGTTCTTTTTCCCCTCTCTTCTCGTGGCCCAGTCCAAGCTTATGAAGCTCATACGAGGTTTAAACTCTGAGTGATACGTGCGGCCGCTGCCAGTGGATTCTGGGTAATTCCTTGGCCCTAACAAGCCTGTGATTGATGAGACTCCAGCTCATGGAAGAAGAAGACCTTCCTCAGCCAACGTGCCACCGCTCAAGTTTGAAGAGCGAAGCACTAATACCTCCACGTGTTTGAGTTGTTGGACTCCTGAGCCGGTGGCCAGTCAGGACAATTTGAACAACATCAAGTGAGCTGTCAGTCAGAGCGACGTCGACAACATCGGCTCAAACACTGTCCTGAGACTGTCAGAGCTGCTGGCTCTCTGCTGCAGGAGTGTGTTTCAGGCTCAGAGCCGTCTGGTGCCGACACCGTCTGAAACAAACCACAGACACGACTTGCAAACAGGATCCGATCCAGATTCAGCGAACTCCGACAACCTGACTTTTTTTCACCCAAACAGGCCGGTGATTGATGCCATTTCAGCTGATGGCAGCCAAGAGCGGCCTCGGCAGCGGAGCAGGGAAACACTTGGATGTAAAGCTGCTGGTGGGTCGTCCCCCCCCGTGTGTCTGGGCCGAGTGAAAAGTTCACTCTGCATGTGGACTCTGAGTCAGACCTGGGCCATGAGGGTATGTGCAAATACTGCTTTTATAGTAGTTTGATTTAACTTACTTTAAAGCCAGATGGGTGGGATTTACCACATATGACAACAGTGTGAGCGCCAGAGAGTTATTTAACAACCACAAAGAGAGTGTTTGAAACTTAATTCTGTTCGCCCTGACTGACAACTCATCTAACAAAGTCTGATGCCATAAACTCCACCCATCTCGTGTCGATTAAAACAAACACTTTGAGATTATTTGCAAACAGCTTTTAAAGACGGCGAGTGTGTGTGTGTGTGTGTGTGAGTCAGGGGATGTGACTGGAGGAGAGGCAGCCGAGGAGGAGCGGTGTGGTTTTAATTAGGAGGGCTGCTGCAGCGTTGCGGCTTGGGACGCGGTGCCAGGACGTCCCGGGAGGAACAGCGCTGACGCCTTCCAGGCCTGCCAAGCGCGGCCACAGCCTATCCCAGAATGCCTCTGTCACCGTCACCGTGGGGAACGGCGGGGCCACAGAACATCTGAGAAAACAATCATTCTCACCCCTCCGTCGCTACGACAACGCTCCCATCGCTCTGCCCGGGGAGACTCAGGCCGGGCGGCGTCTGCTCGGTGGACGATCGTGTTCGTCTCTGCAAGATGATTGGTCACGTTTGATATGTGACATCACAAAGAATGTAATGAAACAGGACGGGATCGCTCTGCATGTGTGTGCAGCGTTTACACGGCTGCACGAAAACGAATCATTCGCCTCAAGAGACTCGCAAATAAACTGGAGTAAAAGAACCACAGATATGAAGGTTACCACTTTCCTCTCAGGCTTAATTAGTCATTAATTAATACAGATCACAAATAAGCCATTAAAGTGCTGCTTCATCGTCTCTTCATACTCAGATCAGTTAGATCAGATTAGTGTATCATATTTTCTGTGGGAGAGATTTTCTAAAGTCTGGGAAACTAAACCTGATGATCTCATCACTTATCTCAGCTTCTTCCAGACGTTTTCAACACAAAGCCGACGTTACCAGCTACGACTCTCAAGTATGAAACACCAGACAGGGAGGGTTTAACAAAAAGCTACCGAGATGCATGATGGGAATTGTAGGATCCAGTGTTTCTGAAGCTTGACCCATACCAGAGAGTTAAAGTCAGGATTTCAACCATAGTTTAAAAAAACTGTATGAAACTGCAATACTACTTCACTGGAGTACTTCAGTCCTCCAGTTTCTCACTTTATAACAAAGTCATCTGGTTTATATTTATATATGTAAGTAAGTCATAATTACAGATTGTCAGAGTGTGAAGTTGTAAATGTTAAAAAATGATGTTCTGCTCTTCCCAAGAAGGTGTCATGGTTTTTAGCTTAGTTATTTCCTGTTTCATGAGTTTGTCCTCAGGTGTGTTGGTTTACTTCCTGACCTCGTGTTTCCCTCATTTGTAATTACTGCTTACCTTCACCTTTCCCTCGTTAGCTCTTCCCTCCTGAGCATAATTAGTCTCTCTGCTCCCGTCTCTCTTGTCCCAGTGTTTAATCCTTGTGTCTGATGCTTGTTGGGTTTCTGCTCAGTTTTGCTGGACCTGGATTTTTGTTTCCTTCCTGCTCCTGTTGGTTTGTTTCCCTGCTCAGACTTCTCTGGTTTTGTCACCTGACCGTCCTGTAAACCTTTGAACTGTTGTGTAATAAATCACTGAGCGGCTGCAGCTCGGCCTCTGTTTGGGTCTGATCCCTGATGTTGCTGCTTTCAGAAAACGAGCTCTTAAGGCCGTGACTGATTGGGAGAAAGACTCGATGAAGATCTAGTCCAGTAACAGAAGACATTTTTCAAAACCTGAACCCAAAAGTTACTCTTGCGAATGACTGATGGCTGATCTTTACAGCATTAACATGATTAATGCCTTATTAAAAAGTGCAATACGAGCGCGTGCAGGTGAAGCTGGCGAAATTTATCACAGGTTCTAATCTAAATGACACAGTTCTACAATATTAATGACAGGATATCCAGCATGTATCTTGGTCACAGCTGGACCTCAACAGTCCCACAAACACTGTGGCTCTCTCCTGATTGAGATCTCCTCCACGCTGACCTCGCCCTCATCTGTCACTCCTCAGAGTCATCGACGACGTGATGGCGTCGCTCGGAGATTCTCGCTGCGCACATCAAAACGCATTTCAGATGAGCTTCGTCTGCCTTCGTGTCACACGCTGGCGCATGCACGACTCAGAAGAACCCATCAACCCGAGCGAGGAAGCTTCCCATGCTGTGCGACGCCCCCACCCCCGCCTCCTGGTTATCCTTTAAATCGCTGCTTTATTGGTGTTATTCGCGTCGTCCGCTGCGTCTCGACACAAATCAATAATCCTGGCAGTTCTCCTGAAACACATTTCTCAATATGGGCTCAAAGTGGAGCCATTTGTGGAGCCCTGCAATTATGTGACGAGCAGAGGGGGGGCAGAGGGAGGTGGTGGAGGGGGGGGGGGCGGCTGTGGGTTGACTAATGAATACCCCGGGGGATTCTCTCTCATCGCGGGGGAAGAACGAAAGTATGATGGTGCGAACGGCATTCAAGATTTCTTTTATGTGTGACAATTCCCTCCCTCTCGGAGCGAACATTAAAACAGGATGAGGCCGAGCGCAGAAAACAAATAGGCAGCCCTTGACTTTGATTATAGGTTTGAGCAAATTGGAATCGGGGTACAAAGGGAAAAACCACACTTTGTTGAGGACCCATAATGGATTCTTCATGAGTGTGTGTGTGTGTGTGTGTGTGTGTGTTCATATCCACGACTGTGTTATGTTTCGACATCTGTGTGTGTGTGTGTGTGTGTGTCCCATGAGAGCGACTGTGTAAGTACATCTATTACGACTCTAATACAAACATGGCTGTCACACACTGGATGTAATTGGCCCTGAGACAGGAGTGGGCAGATATCCCACGTTTGTTAGTGTTTCCAAAACACATCTTATCTCCGTATAATCAGTCCCTCTTCATCACATAATTGCTCTTATCTGACAGCCGTTCAAAAGATAACATGTAAAGATCAGAAAATTCAGGATCATCGTGTGGTCTCTTCCCGTTTCTTTGTCACTTCATGAAAACGATCATGTAATAATAAATGTTCTTTGTATGGCAGCTTTCATACAAGACGTGAAGCTAAAAAATGCTTCATATAGAAAAACAGAATCAACATAAAACAGAGAGAGAACATTAATAAAAATTATCCATGAAAACACCTGAAACAGAAAGTCAAGGTGAGCGTGGAAACATTCAGCTTATTGTTCATGTCTCATCACTTATAAACCCAGAATGTACAGTATTTGTGGTAGTATTCATGCATTCAAGTATTTCATGTTCAGCACTTGTCTTACTTTGCTTCAGAAGGAAAATCTGTACTTTTTACTCAAAGATGAATAAGAGAAGCGAAAAAACAGCTTTGCAAATGTTGAATGATCAGAACAGAAGTTGATGGTCGAGAAGAAAAATTGGATCCATCACTGGATTAAATTAGATTAAAGATGTTATTGTTAAATGTGCCTCTAAAATTCCTGAAATTGAATCTGAAAGTTGACGTCTTCATCATCATCATCTTTTGTCTGTTCAACTTGTATTTCCTTGTTTTGTAGATTTGGACGTCGGCAGGAGACGTGGGGTTAAACTCCAGCATGCTTCTGTTTAATCCAGCTGTTGGTGAATATGTGACGGCCTCTGCAGCTGGAGCCCATAGACTGTATAAAATATGGACGTAGTGTCCGTGACGTCACCCATAGGTTTCTGAAGAGCAAAAATGAAGCAAATCGTAGTGCGTAGCCATCTTGGTAGCCTACCTCCGGTTACTCCAAATATGGACAAAGAGGTGGAGCGAGGGCGGAGCTGAGGCGGGTCCAATGAACGCTATTGGCTGAAAAAAGCCGCTTTATTCGAAATAATCAAACTAGCTACGGCTAACCAGCTAGGTTAAATGCTAAATATCGTTGCTAGCCGGCTAACCCCACGACGATCTCTTTCCCAAACTCAGTGACTAGAATTAGCCGGGGTGACGCCCTTTAGACCGTCAGTGGCTAGTTGTCAATCAAAGTGGCGCCACTTAGATTGACAGCTATGAATTGTGCATAATGATGTATGCTGTATATTTTAAACGAACGCCTTATAAAAAATTTCGCCCCCCCAGAGTTGTCATGGAGTAGAAAAACAGCTTATGAGACTAGAGCCATGTTTTGAACCAGGCTGTAAATATGTTTTTTTTCTGTTGTAAAATCGGACATTTTAACATGGGGCTCAAATGTAATTGACTCCCTTCTGCAGCCTGCTCTAGTGGTTATTGGAGGAACTGCAGCTTTTTTGCACTTCCGCTTTGGCTTCATTTTTCAGCGCCGGAGGTTGCCGCTTGCTGGAGCCGGGGTGGAGAAGGAAGACTCCACCAACGCTGTGGTTTGATGGCTGCTCAGCTCGCTTTCATGCCGATGAATCATGCATCTGTCACGTCCCTGCAGCTGGGAGCCGACGCTGAGGAAACAAGATGGGAGTGTTACAGTGGAGTCTCCAGTCGAACGCCCGTGCCCTCGTGCATCTCAAGCAGTTAGCTGGCGCTGTTAAGGCGACTCACCCGGCCCGGCAACATCAGAGGCAACCGTCATTGGCCATCAAGCCTCGTCACGGAGAGCGGGGGTCGGCGGCGGCGTTGGCGACGTGACGCTCGAAGATCAAAACCGAATTACGTCACCGTGTCGGCAGATAAAAGCACACGCGGCGTTATTTTACACGCCTAATGAGGCAGCCATATTAACTGTGAAAGTGCCTCGCTAATTATCGTCCCTCGCGGATTGTTGTCAGCGCAGAGCCTTGAGAGCACGGCGCCCATCCGGATGCATAAATCATCAGGACACGCTTCCAGGCGCTCTGATTAATAGAGGTTAATGCGGGTGGGTGCTGGGACTTCCAGGAGATGGGTGGCAGGCTCTTACATGGTGGATGGACAGAAAGAGAGTGTGTGTGTGTGTGTGTGTGTGATGGGGAGAAAATGAAAACTTGACATAAGCTTCCAGAATTTGGCTCTTAATGGTATTTCTGCTTGGTTGGATAAGAGAGTCAGGAGTGACAGGAATCACAGAGGAGAGAGACTCAGAGAGAGAGAGAGAGAGAGAGAGAGAGTGGAGCAAACATCCGACTCACAGCAGCAAACTGAACTCACAGATACACAGATGCTTTATCTACTGTAGATGTTCAGTTAGATCCTGAATAGAAGAATAAATAATGCGGATGGAGCCTGTTTTTTTTTTTAGCTGTTGGATCTTAATAATTTTCTAGAAGAATCTGTCACGACGAGCATGATGGGATGTCTGGGCAGCACGGAGGCTGAAGTTAGAATAAATGACCTGTGACCTGTGAGGGTGTGCATGGTAACCAATCACACCTGACGTCTGTCTTCCGTTTGTTGTAAATAAATGTAAATGGTTGCTCATTATTCCCATGAAACAGCCTGATCGGATGCGGCTGCTGCACTCGAGCGTGTCGTCATGGATCAAAGCAGTAAAGTGCATTTGAATTGACGTCTTATTGGATCCGTCTGACGGCTGAAGCTGCTCTTTTTCCACTTCACACCAGTAGTTGATTGGTTGACAGACGACACAGGTACGATATCTGCTAGAGGTGTGCGATACTGCAAGATTTGGTATCGATCCGATGCCAAGTAAATATAGAGCCAGTATTGCCGATACCGATATCGATACCAATACCGATACTTTTAATATTTAAGGTTGATGTACCATCACACTGCTGACCCTTAGGTGTTTCTGTGGTTTTTCCTTGGGATTTTTTTGTTATAACCCAGGACAGAATTTGGGCAAACAGAAGCAATAGAGCAGTAAGTAAAAAAAATTCCCACAAACATTGTTATGTGTGCAAAGTCTTTTTAGAGGAGGAGGAGTTGAGAAGAAGAAGAGTGTTGAGAAGCTACAATACAAATATAAAATTAAATTTCCCCCCTTCAGTGCACTTCTTTTCTGGATTTTTCTCAATTAAAAAAGTGTACAAAACTATCACACCACAACAAATGTTATAAAAAAAATCTACTGACATTAAAGTATCGATCTCACCACGTTAGTATCGATCCGATAGCGATACCAACTTGGTATTGATACTATCAATGTTTGGATCGATCCGCCCACCTCTAATATCTGCCAGGTCCCACTTACACCTGGCGTTAACACGTGATCTACATCAGGATGAAATATGTGACTAAAAAACTCTGATCCACAGGCTTTAACATTCATCCCTGGTGTTAATAATCATCCTCATTAGCTTCACTCTGCTTGTGTTGTGATCTGATCTCAATATGCAGATGAGCTGTGACTTGTCGACACATATATTTAAAAGAGTCAGTGGATGTGGTCTGATCGAGAAGCTGCCTGCATTTACAGTTTGGATTAAGATGTGTTTGCCTTCAAGTCGAAGCCTAATGCATTTGTTCATAACTGGACACAAGATAAAACTGGGAAATACACTGAAGCACTGGAGCCAGTTAGCCAGTGAGATGAACTGAAGAGCACCATTAACTTCCAACTGCACAGGTTTAAGCAACTATCAATGAAGAGTATACGAGTATATTGATCTTTTTTAAAAGCACATTTGTTGTTTTTAGAAAGTCTTCTTTGTTAATCAAGAAATCCAACTGGTTTTTCATCCATTTTCTTTTTGGAAATTCTGTTTTTATTCAGATGATCCTTACACACCGGGAACAACACAAATATACGACACGAAATTGCGAAATATTCAGAGGCGAATTTTGACGTGACTGACTATACACATCAAACGCGATGCCATTTTGCAACTTTCCGAGGGGGAAAAAAGACGAGAGGACGAAAATAGAGTCAACCGAGACCTAATTGTTGTGTGATAGCAACGTGACTGAGTTTGAGACAGTGAAAATACAAATAGTATGTTTTATCTGAACAGGTTAGCTTACGAGCTAAAGTTACTTAGCATAGACGAAAGTTAAGACAAAGACGTTTAACAAACTGTTTAAGCACACACACCATCGTCATATCAGATGCTATGACTCTCCACACGTTGTCCTTCAGGTTGTTATCCTTGTAATTTTTATGTTTTTTATCAAAAAGCACTCTCCAACACGTAAACAATCAGCCGGTCGGCCATGTTGGATACACCAGTGAATGTGACGGCTCAACAACACGCAATCTGATTGGTCAGAAGTGGACACACGGGATGCGAAACTTCGGAAAATTCGACCTTGATGCGAAAAAATAAACGCCGCAATATCGCCGGACGAGAAAATGTCGCTGATGTGAACGCTTGTATTGACAGGATACAAGTTCGAAAAAAAAAACCTGACATCCAAATTACGTAAATCATTCCTGTCCGCTCTGTCTGGGAAAATCCTGGACAGGTTTTAAGGTGGAAAGAACTTAAACATTCAAACACAATTTAAGTCTTTTTAGGTCACTCGGTCCTGGAGCCAGAGGACAGTTCAAGACGGGCATCTGATTTCTTCAATATTGTCAGAGACAGGAAGCAGGAGAGTGATGGTAGCAATAATGATAATACACCTGAGCGAGCTGGAGCAAACTGCACCACACTGTTAACGAGTCTCATTTTCTTTTTAAATGAAAACTACTTTTGGAGATGGAAGAGTGTGAAACAGGTACGTGGTCTGACCTGCGTGTCAGTACAAACAGAAACCAGCACGGAGCTGTCCATATTCCAGACTTCATCATCAGGTAGAACCAGCTCGCAGGTGTGCTCCTCCGCCCTCAACCAACACTCTGTTCGGAGTAATGGAGGAATTTGGGCTGAACTCCGGGGCCTCGGAGGAGATCGCAGACACAGCTGCACCTTGTGAGAAAGCTGCCCTCGTCTCGGAAGGTCGAAATCTAAAACGTTCTCCATTAAGCTGAGCGAGCGTCACCTGATGTCGGCGACTCGAGATGATTATACTGAACATGCTGAAATGTAGTGAGAGTTGTCTTTAAGCCAGCAATCACTGAAGATGGTCTGTCAGTTTCAAATGAACCTAAAGTTTTTTGTTTTCCTCATGTTTGCTCTTACAGGAGATATAGTGGACGGGCGAGGGAGGGGGTGGGTTCGGGGTGGGGGTGGGCGCCGAGGGACATGAGGTGAAATGGAACCCACGGCCTGAAAAGAGACGAGAGCCCTGAGGCGCACACTGGACTTTTTTTTTTTTTTTTTTTTTTCATCCCATCACACCTGTTTACAAGAGGAAACGGTGATGTCACCCACTTCACACTCGGGGACAATGGTGGCTGGAAGAAAGCAACAGGTCGCGAGGGGTGGAGGGAGGAGAGGGGGAGGAGGGAGGAGGGAGGGAGGAGTTGTCGAGGGGCCTGAAGAAGCTCTCTGTTTTATTTACCATGGATACTATGTTTTGGCCCCTTGGGCTCGAGCACAATAACACTTGCGGGTTCAAGTTCCTGCCGTCCCCCTATTCTCCGTCTCCTTCCTTTACTTCTGCACCAGCCTCTCTCTCATACATCATATGGCCGGAGCTCAAAGACATGAATTTCCCATCTATTGAGACTTCTCTGTAATTACCTTGAGAGGAGGAGGAGGAGGAGGGGGGAGGATAAAATGGGGAAGTGAAGAGAGAGGGAGGGGGGGGGACATATTAAAAGTGCCTGAAAAAGAAATACTCTGCATTCTTCTATCACTCTTCACAAATGCAATAAAAGAATGAAGAGGAGGGCGAGGAGGGGGAGGAGGGGGAGGAGGGGGCGTCGGGGTATGAGGGTACATAAAAATGGGGTGCGTTCCAGGAGAGTCGGTCCCCGGAGGGAATCTGAATAAATTAATCACAGCGATTGGCTTTCTTTTTTTTCCCCCTCGCCTCCTCTCCTCTGGCAGGACGCTGTCATCTAATTGGGCCCTGCCTCCGCGCTGGGCTCCCATTGGCCGAGAGGGAATGTGAGAACCTGGAGACCCCGGCCAACGAGGCTGACAGGGGCTCAAAGGGCAGCTTCTCTCCCCGACTTGAATGGAGAGGAGCCGGGGAGGTAGAAGGAGGGGCGGGGGGGGGGACACTATTATACAGCTACTAATGGAGCGGCGGATTTGGAGTGGGATAATTAAAACCAATGGAGGTGGGGGAGGTGTGTGTGTGTGTGTGTGTGTGTGTTTTCACGTGTGCATGTTCACATGTTTGTAAGAGAGGAAGAAAGAGCGAGAGGCCATGAGAGGCAGAGGAGTGAGAAGAGAGAGAGAGGGCGAGAGAGAGAGAGGGTGAACCCCAGCAACAAAAGCAGGGATGTGCCCCCCCCCCCGCCTGCTGTGGGCTCCCAATAGCCAGACATCTGCCTCATTATAGCCTGCACTTCACTGCATGCTGCCCATTGTCCGCCGCCATTCTGTTTGTGCACACCATTCTGAGGCGGCAGAAATAGCTGCACAGCCACAATGTCTCTTAACACGGAGCGAGTGGTGGCCCGGAGGAAGTGTTTTGTTTTGAAAAACCGGCCTTGAAATCGGCCATTGCTGGCGAGAGACAGTGATACCTGGGAAGCAAAGTGGGGGGAAACACACAGCTTGTTGTGGGCCTTCGCTCTGATCGCTCGGACGAGAGGAGCCGACCCAGTCTGCAGGTTCCACTCGAACCGCGAACGCTGCACCCGGTTTCATCGACGAGCAAACTTTTAACAAGACAGAGAGGGATGGAATCAGTGAGAGTTTTAAAAAGACAAGCAGCGTTCATCCCCTGAACGAGCGCCGCCCTGCAGAGAGTGCGTCCCTGTTGTTCTGTTTCACACAATAAATCAATTTTAAAACCATTTTCTTTCCAAACACTTGAGAACCTGAGCACAAACAGAGCTGGATGTTTCGGCCCAGCAAGGTGAGCCCGAAGCACAAACACACTCCAGGTCGACCTGCACAGGTGTTTTCACTCACTTTCCCTAATTAGACCTTTGCACCGGACTGAGCGTGTGCAGACAGCGGGCTTTGTTGCACCTGTTTCAGTGGGACAACCTGCACCTTTAGGACTCTGAAAGAGCTTTTCCACAGCAGAGTCGTCACAGGATTAAAAACACAGGTTTAATTAATAACTTAAGTTATGGCTGAGTTCCATTATTTGTTGTCTTCTCACACCAAAATGAAGCAGAGGCATCAATAATGTTACCTGTGTTTTTCTTCATATCAAAAAGGTTTGGAGTTTGGTGAGTTCAGGTGACTCCCTGCCAAGCGGCAACCTCCGGCGCTGAAAAATTAAGCCAATGTGGAAGTGCAAAAAAGCTGCAGTTCCTCCAATAACCACTAGAGCAGGCTGCAGAAGGGAGTCAATTACATTTGAGCCCCATGTTAAAATGTCCGATTTTACGACAGAAAAAAACATATTTACAGCCTGGTTCAAAACATGGCTCTAGTCTCATAAGCTGTTTTTCTACTCCATGACAACTCTGGGGGGGGGAATTTGTTTATAAGGCGTTCGTTTAAAATATACAGCATACATCATTATGCACAATTCATAGCTGTCAATCTAAGTGGCGCCACTTTGA
>JBBMOC010000590.1:14251-28066 GCA_037975185.1 Centropyge bicolor
ACATCATTATGCACAATTCATAGCTGTCAATCTAAGTGGCGCCACTTTGATTGACAACTAGCCACTGACGGTCTAAAGGGCGTCACCCCGGCTAATTCTAGTCACTGAGTTTGGGACAGAGATGGTCGTGGGGTTAGCCGGCTAGCAACGATATTGAGCATTTATCCTAGCTGGTTAGCCGTAGCTAGTTTGATTATTTCGAATAAAGCGGCTTTTTTCAGCCAATAGCGTTCATTCAGCCGGCCCATAGGACCCGCCTCAGCTCCGCCCTCGCTCCACCTCTTTGTCCATATTTGGAGTAACCGGAGGTAGGCTACCAAGATGGCTACGCACTACGATTTGCTTCATTTTTGCTCTTCAGAAACCTATGGGTGACGTCACGGACACTACGTCCATATTTTATACAGTCTATGGTGACTCCCTGCACACTCCAGCCTCCACTTCAGTCCAATCAGCCAGGTGAACTGAAAACACCTGCATCAGGTGAAATGCTCTGAAAAGTTTCAGCCTCCACAGGATCCATGACCGAGTTCATTTCAAATCAACCAACTGGCAGCTTTGCTTTCAGTTTCAGAAGAGGTTAAATTTAAAGCTTGTTTAACAGTTTTACAAATCATCATTTACAAGACAAACAACCAAACATCAATTTCCACAAACAAGACAAAGATGGTGGAAGGCACCAAAGACTGAAGTCAAGGAAGAAGAAGTCAGAGAAGAGTTTTCAAATTTGGGTCACATAATGGAAAAAAGACTTGAAATCCTCGAGGGAGTGAGTGAAAACTGAGTAATAATATTTAATATTCATAACAATCACTGTGCTGTGTCCACAGATGATTCAAAGCTGCACAGCTTATTCACCCAGAAATCACAAACTGAAACTGCTGCTGTCACTGATTTAAGAGTCCTCCTGTGGGAGCTTTGACTTCTCAACAGAGGCAGAGACACACACAGCTTTCACAGGACGACACTGAGGGAGTGTGTGTGTGTGTGTGTGTGTGTGTGTGTGTGTAGTCCACCTGTGAGGAAATGAATCATGTTGCCTTATTAAATATTCTAATAGATACAGTGAGACTGAAACAAGGTTTTGAGGGTGAACAATTTTTATTACGAGTATGAGTCATTCGTTGTTATGTTGAAATCAAAAGAACTGTCTTGCAGCAGCTCTGTCGTGTTAACTTTGTTGCTTTTTTACTGATAAACTTTGCAGACCAGTTTTCTCTCTCGCTGTCAACCGTTGTTTTTGTACTGAAGCAGCTTTATAGTCTGTGCCAGTCTATTGCATCATGGGACACCAAAACTCCGACTGACTGGAAGAGAAACCTGATTCATAACCAGGAAACAAAATGAATCAGATTTACAGTTTGCACAAATGCAAATAAGAGAAGCAACTCTGCACTTGTTTCTTCAGGTATCGTCGTCATTTAATAACTCAAACCCTCCGACTGGATGAATCTGGCTTCAGTCCAGGTTTCATTAGCTCGGTTGGATGGACGTGGGTGGGGATTTAGTCCAAAGTTGAGTAACGGCTTACTCTAACTTTCATAACAAGCTATGACAAGATAATCTGACCGACTTGTGCTAATTCTCTGCACTAATTACATTTGCCGGGTTTGTGTGTGAAAGGTGTTAATGCATTTGCCTAATTAATCACTGCAGACGACTCCCAGGCCGCCGGCTCGACCGCTCGCACAGTGAGACAGAGAGAGAGAGAGGGGAGAAAGAGGAAAAACCAGCGTCATCACTGCAGATTTTTTTTTAACCTTTTATTCCACTTTTCATCTTAAGGGTCTGCGATGACTCAGAGGGTGAGGAAGAAATGCAGGACTCCTTTGATGTTGGAGCAGGCGACCCTCAGAGAGCCCAGCTTCTCCAGTGAATATTTAAACAAGAGGAAATTTCATCTGTGCTCTGCTGCGTTTTCTGACCAATAATATACTCACATGTAAGAGTCAATCAATCTATCGATCAATAGATAAAACTGAAGTGTATTAATCTCCTTCATACAATCATGTGTTCACAGTGTTGAACCTCTCTCCAGTCCAGAGTCTTTCCAGGATGAACCTTTACCCAATCATGATCCTGTCACAGTTTTATCTGCAGAGTCACTCTCAGTCTTTAAGACTAAAGACCCAGCTCTTCACTGAACACCTTGGCACTTGATAAACTCCTATAAAATGAACACACATAGACACACACGCAAAAAAAAAAAAAAAAAAAATCTAATTGTATGTTGAAATGTATGCCCCCCCCCTTACTGCCTGTAGGCAGGCCCTATCTAACTTGAACCTTGCTTTTTTGGCACTTATCCAGGTTGATTTCTCCTGACTAGATCCTTGCTTGTGTTGTATTTACTCTCAGATGTACGTCGCTTTGGATAAATGCGTCTGCTAAATGAAATTGTAGAATTGTAGTTTTGCACCCAGGTTTTGGTTTAGACTTCGTTTTTGTTCTTCCTTAGTTTTGTTGTTACACTCTGTCATGTCGTTGTCCTGCCTTGTCACATGTATTGTTTAGTTCTGTCTGTTCCAGTTCTGCGTTCTGGTTTCTGTTCTGTCTGTCATATTCCTTATCCGAGTGTGACCAGTGGGAATTGTCCTCTCTGGGTCACCGTAGGGTGACAGCAGGTAGTTGCGGCCACTAATCAGGACAGGGTATATAAGCTGGCAGATGAGGTATGGCCCCCCCCCCCCCCCCCCCCCCCCCGCCCCATCTTGATGGNCTTTGCTGCTGCTTTTTAATCTGCCATATTGTGGTAAGGGTTTTAAATATATATACAAGGAATTTTAACAGTGCTGTGTTGCTTACCCTCTGCCTCATTCCAGGTCCTGGTCACCGGTTACCCCCCCCCCCCTGTGTCCATAGGCCACATGTTGATGTAAACTGGGTGTCAGAGGCAGACTGCCACTGCTGTTTTGTTTTGCATTTGTTTTGTTGTAATTGTTTTGTTTGTATTTGCTTCAGACATCCCTCAAGATTTTTAGTGATCCTTGCTAGCAGCAATGTCTGTTTTTAACTGGTTTTTGTTTGTTTCTTTGGGCACGAGTGCTGCAGGACTGGTGACCCCGTGGCTGCCGGACGGTGGAGGGATTGGTGGTCAGAGTTTCTCACCTCGGCTTCACACTCCCCTTATGTTGTGTGTGTAGTGATTAATTTGCACGTCCTTCACACTTTATAATTTTCTCTTAAAGATTTGTTATTTTGCTGTGTGTGTGTATGTGTTGGGCACGGAGCGTGGTGAGTGCTCTGCCCCCATTCAACTTTTCCCTCCCCGACTACAGCTACACTCATCCGTCCTGTAGTGCTCCTGTTTGTGTCAACATTTGTTTTAAGTAAATTAAAGTTTTTGTTTATTTTAAATTGTGCTGCATCTAATAAAATTGTGATCTCAAGGGAAGCCCCCTTTGTCTCTGACACTTATTGGACCGTTCTCTGCATCATTTTTGGGATCTGTGGCCTTAAGACCGCTTTAAGCGGGCCGTGACACGGCTCTGGTCACACATGTCTTGTCTCTCATCCAGTCTCTGAATCATGTCACTTAACAGCCACACCCACCTCATCAAGTCACCTGTGTTTTCTGTTGAAGTTAATCACCACTGCACACTACTTAAGTCAGTTGTTGTCTCTTTGTCTTTGCCGGATTGTCTTTCTTCACGTCACGCTTCATGTTCACGTTCACGTCGTTATGTTTCCTCGCCAAGTCTTGCCGTGAGTTTTGTTAAGAATTCATTCTATTTTAATTAAAGTCATTTTTTTGAGTCAGCACATCTGCGTGATGCGCTTGAGTCCTGAACCCTCTCACCTGTTATCAACGAACCTGTTTACCTGTGGAAGCATCCAAACAGGTGTTTCTGGATCAGCAGCAACAATCAATGAAGCTGATGATCAAACATTCGTAGATGGATGGACGGACCTCTGAACCACGTCTTGATTTCTAAGGAATGTAAGTGCCCTTCACAAAAAAAAAAAAAAGGTAAATAAATAAAAGCGCCAGGACAACCCTCGCCCGCCTCCACATACCAAACGGGCACTTAGTTTCAAAGTAGCGCTGCCCACTGAGGCCTGCATACTTTCATATAACGTGGCTCCTTTCTCCTCGGGGCCTGAGGTGAATGTGGCCTTTGAGAGCGCAGGGAAAGCAAACATGTAGCCGGCAGCTCTCGCCTGGGAAAAGAACATCCAAACTGAGTGGGCTGTCTTCAGAGCGACAGCCTGAGCAAACAACCTGAGAGGGCTTCATGAGGAGAGGGAGGGGGGGCAGCGGGTGAGTGAGGGGCTTCACGGAGCCGGCTGGGGTCCCACCTTTCATACAACAGAGGCTCTTTCTCCAGCTGCCGGCGGAGTCAGAGATGATACACAACGACGTTTGAAAAACATAAAATCTGAAAATGATTTACAGCCTAAAACCAGAACAGATTATTTAGCCCCTCTGGAAGAGAAGGAAGAAATTCAAACTGAAGCACCCAGAAATTCATCCATGTTTTGGTGTGTGACGGCAAATGTGAATCCTCAATTTCAATTTTCTTTTTTTGGTAGAAACAAGTTTTGACCTCGACGAGCAGCATCACATGAAATGATTAAATAGGAGTCTGACTTTTTAAAATGTTCCTCGCTCTAAACACTGAAAGTCTTCATTCAGAGCTACGAACTTGGTCGTCTTAAATAATTTTTATGATGTGCATAAAACTGAAACTGGGATGTTCCAACAGTTGAGAACAGTGTGATCAGGCTCACGGCTCTGTTGGGCTTCGTTAAACTGTGAAGACGTCTCTAAAATCTCTCTAACAATTCGACCGAGTGCAGACAGGAGAGAGCTCATTAACCAGGCAAGAGCCAAAATAAGTCGTCGTAACCAGGAGGACGACGATCAGCAGCTAAACCTGAGAGAAGTCCTGAGCAAAAAGAGATGGAGAGAAGATTCAATAAGAAGTTAATGAACCACAGAACTTAACGAATGCGACTCTTTTACCAACCTCATTACTGGAAAATAACCTTACTTACCCCAACAGGAACCAAACAGGAAACATATTTGTAGCATGTTCAGATTTGGATATAAACTAAATCTACATTCTCCCTGTTGAGGAGAGATGATGCAGCTCTTCATGATTCTTCCCTCAGTTTAGACTGAACCTAACAACAGACCTGAAACTCTCTCTCTCTTCTGCAGCTTTAAAGAAAGAAGTATCATTATTTGTGAAATAAAACTTCAGGAAATGGCTTCTTTTTAACTACAGGGATTTTTTAAATAAACTATTGACTTTCACATTGGGCAGAGGATCATAAAGCATTTCTCATGCCGTGTGGGGACTCGCTGGGTGGGGGTCAATATCTCGTTTAAGGCCCCAGACTATAATTCACACGACGGCCCTAAAGATTTTTCTTGAGAAAAATAAAGTGAAAAACATTTTTCACACTATCTGAGCGAACGATCGTCGCTCGGCCGCTGGAAACAAAGACATCTGCATCCCGAGCAGGTAGATAAAGTTAATAACACAGACAATGGTATCGGTCCTCGTTTTGCCTCCAATGAACGACTGAAGAGGTTTAAATGTGTGTGTGTGTGTGTGTGTGTGTGTGTGTGTTGCGGGGGGGGGGGGCTCACCAGCTTGTTTGTCCACCGTCCCCCAAGTCGTGACTACGGTTCACAGAGCCGGGATCAGAGCCCACAGATCCGGGCTTTGAGTGTTTAGCCCGTGGATTAGCTATTGTGCCGGGCTAGCACGATCGCCCCCACCCACGGCTCAATGGCCACCCCACCCACCGCACCGACTCCACTGTGGGCACCCGGCGCCGAGGGGGGCCGAGGCCCACAGAGAATCTGAGAGCAGCACGACAGATTCGGGACCAAACTGTCGTCTGAGTCATGTTTAGGAGCCAATCAGGTTCAGGAAGTTTAGATGGCGACTTGTCCGAATGGCGCCACTTTGGTTTCACACATCAAATTCAGTCACTATCTAACCTGTGAAGAGAAGCTGTCCTAACCCCGATAACAAGATTTAAAAGGATGAATAAATGGCACTATATTTCTTCTAATTGGTCTAAATCTGTTGAAATGTAGTGCAGACATACCTGCTAATATTGAACAGTACAACTTTTGGGATCACAGGAAATCAAGGGAAATCTCATAAAGCACCAAATATCTGTTAAACAAATATTTTATAATAGTTAAAAGCTTTTCTATAAAACATCTGCTGAAAAGATCGTCAGCTGTGATTCCAGTACAGTTGCCTTCTCATTATCTTGCAGATACTTGTTTGTGGAAATTCTTGAAATGAACAATTTTTACATTGAATGTAAGAATCTGGTTCAACTATAAAAGAGGCAATAAAAACTAAACCTGCATTATTTTCAGTGGATGAACATTTTGAACCAGCATCCTGTGACAAACGTTAATGTTGGTAGTTCTCAGCCAAAAACATGTGTCCTCTCTTCATCTTAATATTACACTGATCAGATTTTTATGATCTCAGCCCCCACGTGGCGACTCACTACATCGTCCTTTCACACGGCGCCACATATCTGCAGCGGCGAGGTGACGGCCCGCCTGAGCATCGGGGGCAAACAGATGGTGGACAACAGCCCAGGAGAGACGTCTTTGACCGGGCGGCAGCGTCGGGAGCTGCCAACAAAAAGCTCTCGAAGCCGAGGACCCGGCCGGGGAACAATGGGCCAAACGCAGGCTGAGTCGGGCCTCATTCACTGGGCAGCTGGCCGAGAACCAACAGGTCGGCGCAGACGGCTCTCCACTCAGACGACAAGAGGGGAACCTCGGCACAACCAGGCCGAGACGCAGAGCCCGTCGGCAAATGATCAAAATCACCAGAGAGCCAATCAGTGACGGTGTGATCCCGAAGCTCTTTGTTGGCTCGGGGTTTTGTTGTAGCACCTGCTTGACACCTTCGCTCTTTGATCATTCAGTCTGTTTGGAAAGGAGCGCTTCATTTCCTGGCAGTGTTCAGGTTCGTGTCACTTTGTCGAGGAATGTGCACAACAAGGACGGACTCGGATTCAGAAACTGCAAAAAGCAGATACTTCTTTTCTTGCCTAATCACAGAATATAAAATCCCTGTTCTGGCTGAATGTGACCCAGAATCATCCAGCCGCTGTGATTCGGGATCTGTGAGACAGATTTGGCAAACATTGAGTCAGTCCATTTAAATGCACGGTGAAGGAGAGTGGAAACCTCACAGGGGATGGAGAGCGTTCATTCCTCCTGTAATTCATTCAGATGTTGATAATTATTTCTCCCGGGCAAAGAAAACTGCTAAGTGAGTGTGTTACGAGCGAGGCTTTAATTTCAGCTACATCTGCAGCTGCGAACTGAACATTTACATGTTGTAGATACCAGCGGAAAGAGAGAGCTTGTGTGTTTGTAAAGTGATTCTCCCTGTCTTGCTGTCAGATGGTGTCTCTGCCATAGACTGTATAAAATATGGACGTAGTGTCCGTGACGTCACCCATAGGTTTCTGAAGAGCAAAAATGAAGCAAATCGTAGTGCGTGGCCATCTTGGTAGCCTACCTCCGGTTACTCCAAATATGGACAAAGAGGTGGAGTGAGGGCGGAGCTGAGGCGGGTCGAATGAACGCTATTGGCTGAAAAAAGCCACTTCATTCGAAATAATCAAACTAGCTACGGCTAACCAGCTAGGTTAAACGCTAAATAGCGTTGCTAGCCGGCTAACCCCACGACCATCTCTTTCCCAAACTCAGTGACTAGAATTAGCCGGGGTGACGCCCTTTAGACCGTCAGTGGCTAGTTGTCAATTAAAGTGGCGCCACTTAGATTGACAGCTATGAATTGTGGATAATGATGTATGCTGTATATTTTAAACGAACGCCTTATAAAAAAATTCGCCCCCCCCCCCCCCCCAGAGTTGTCATGGAGTAGAAAAACAGCTTATGAGACTAGAGCCATGTTTTGAACCAGGCTGTAAATATGTTTTTTTCTGTGGTAAAATCGGACATTTTAACATGGGGGTCAGATGTAATTGACTCCCTTCTGCAGCCTGCTCTAGTGGTTATTGGAGGAACTGCAGCTTTTTTGCACTTCCGCATTGGCTTCATTTTTCAGTGCCGGAGGTTGCCGCTTGGTCTCTGCCTGTCTGCCCATCCGTCTGTCTCTCTCTCTCTCTCTCTCTCTCTCTCTCTCTCTGCGAGACGAAGCAGCCTGACTGAGCCCTGTAAAAGTTAATGGCTCTCCACAAGCACAGAAGCCCAGACAGGCCAACACCAATAAAACTCAAGCAAATTATATCAGAGAAAAAGAGGCACCGAGGAGTCATTCTGTTACTGGGTTCAGCATTCCTGGGCTCAGGAGGAGGGTCCTGCGTCACATAGGAAGGACTCGGAACGACGCAGGCTCGAATGTGAACACCGGCTCTTGGCGCGAGCGAGACGTCGTCGAGGTCTGGCTTCGACATCCTGAGAGGGTGAAAAGTGTCCTGGCAAAGCTCCTGTCCTCTTAGCCCCTGTCATACAGCATGTCCCGTGGCCGGCTGCCACCAGCAGACATCTGGCTGCTCGCTCTCCACCCGAGCCCAGTCTGCTGAACGTCAGCACAACGTGGAGGTGAAACCAACCAGAGTGATGGAGACGTGTCGCAACGATCGGCATCTATCTGTCAGTGATGGAGAGTCTGAAGTATGGTCCACTCACCTCAACTCTTTGTTGTCAATAGACAGAAAAAATGACCCCTGTGCTTCAGTTTCAGGAGCTTTTTAGTTTTCATTTTTTGTCCAATCTTCAGTTTTGTTTTTGTGAACGTATAAAAGTAACAAGAACATTGGCAGTATAAAGAAAGCACATGGAAGAAAACAACCAATGAAAGAAAGAAAAAGGCAGCAAAAACAAAACATGAGAGCACGACATCATCAGACAAAGACACTGAACATGTTACAGACATTGATAGTTTTGACGGCTTCTCGGTTTCATGAGGATGAAATCAATGTTACATTCTGTTCCATTTTTTTCATTAAAAGCAGCAATTGGGTTTTTTTCCCCACTTAATTCATTTTAACCAGCTCAGAATTTACACCTACTCTGGACGAGTCTCCAGCTTGATTTACATCCGGCGCCAGCGTTCAGAGCCAAAGCAGGAAGTCGTGCGTCCTCTTCACAGAAAGACAAGAAAGTGAAACCTGTCTGACTTTTATGCAAAAGAGCGAAATCCACTTCCTGCTTCGGATCAAAATTGTGCAGGTAGACAGATTCAAATTTTGACCTCATGGCGGTGAAAATGAAAAGTTAAGATGTTCGTGGCAGACCATCCAAGAGTTGTGGATATTTCAGTCTGGACCGAAGTTTTGGACTGATGTCATCGTTGCCCTTGAGTCATTGGCTGAAAACCTTCACTGAACCTGATCCAGGATCCGATGAGACGAGATGAAGAAGAGCGATGACGTCCTTGAAGTCAAAGTCTTCTGGCTCGTACAGCGAAACCAACACACCCTCTTGTGTGTCAACATCACCGGAGAAAAACTTCGAAATGCTTACACAGTGTGTGAAAAGGTGCTCGTGACTAATTCTCCCTCCCGTCCAGTCGGTTAGTGAGAGATTAGCTCTAAGTCATCTCTTACTGCTCCGATCTGTTACCCTGGTGAGCGCAGCTTCGTGCAGTGACGCTGACACATGGTTTGGCTCGGCCTCCCCGTCTGGCCGTCTGTGTGTATCCCAGTCTGGACTTGAGAGACTGGATCCAACATTAGTCAGCGATACAACAGCCTTCACTGTGCAACAAGAGTGTTTACACAGTGGGAGATAAGAATTTGAGAGTCACGGTGACGGACAATGGAGCGCACAGTCCGAGCTGTGGTTTAACTCCGCTCGGCCGCTTACACAAATAAACACATGACATATTCGCAGCTACTATTGGAGCCGCGTCTCTGCGTAATGGGAGCTCGCCGAGACTCAAATCCCCGGGCACTACCTCTGCCAAGCAGTGTAAATATTTAGGGTCACCCGTCGCACAATGGAAAATGAAAGCCGGGACTTTCACTGCGTGTGTGTGTGAACGAAAGACAGAGAGCTCTGTCTAGGCCTGTGTGTGTGTGCAGCTCTCTGTGTTGCATGAGTGTGCATGTTTTGCCATAGTTGTGAGGACTAAGTCTTGACAAACAACCTTTCTTGTGATGACATTTTGTCTTGTGAGGACATTTTGCCTGGTCCTCACAAGGATTATACTAGGATGCCTTGGTTTTAGGGTTAAGGTTACAAATACAAAAAGTTTATGGTTTGGGTAAAGGTTAGGGTCAGACATTCAGTTGTGATGGTTAGGGTTAGGGTAAGGGGCTAGGGATTGCATTATGTCAATGGAAGGTCCTCACAAGAATAGCAAAACAAACCTGTGTTGCATGTTCGTGTGTGTATCTGGCCACACGTGTCTCTGTGTGTGGACAGAAGCCAGCAGCACATACCTGCGAGTGTTTGTGTGAAAACCCAGATTCCTCCTCTTTGCTTCTCTCTCACTGTGCAGTTCCAAAGCCGCCACTTTGACAGGAGGCAGAAAACCGTTATCTTTGTGATGTGGCATTCAGGGCACCACATTAATCACTGCTGGAGAAAAGACTCTCCGACTCAAACATAAACACCGTGGTCCAGAAACAGAGCAGGACAAACGTCTTCAGTCGGCCTTTAATTCTAACTTTGCCTCAGATGTTCTTATATGAAACATCCAGCTCGGCATCGACAGGAGTCAGCAAAGGAGAAAAAGCAACTAAGTGAAGCACAGTTTCTTCAGACTGTCGACAAATAACTGAGGTATTTACTGTTTCCTCGCAGATTTTTGCTCCTTGTCAAAGTGAATTAACATTTGGATCAACAGTAAAACTCTCCACTGACGCTCAGACTCATGAACTTCATCAAGTATTTGCGTCTCTTTAAGAGACCAGTTCTGCCTTTATGGCTGCTTGGATCATTGTAGGAAACACAAAAAATGCAAATGTTATTATTGTTAATCCGCTTCTCATCTTTAACGTCAAATTAATTCAAACTAATTTAGAGATTTTCTACAGCCAAATTTGACTGAGAGGTCATTTCAACACAGGGTATAACAACATTCACATAAGCACATATTGTGTAGGTGCATATAACCTCGGAGACTCCAGCTCTAACATATAATAAATAATAAATCCTGCATACACTCAGCAAAATGTCCCGTTTCCCTGAAAAGAGCAGACATGATAGCAGAAGGTCAGAAAAAAATGCAACTGGAGGCAAAAAAAAAAGGTTGAAAGGTTTGATATATTGGAGCTCATGAAACAGGAAAACTGCTTGTGGTGGTTGAGGGGTGTGTGTGTGTGTTGGGGGGAGGGGGGGGGGGGCATCATGAAGACAGAGGTGACTTTCAGAATAAAAAGAAATGCTGTGTTATTCGTGAGCGGGGCAACACTGGGAGCATTTACAGGCTTTGAACAGAGCCTCACACACTCCTGCGACGAAAGGAAAACTAGCTGGAGACACGGGGGGATAAATATAAGTTCGTGTGTGTGTGGCCTGCGGCGGCTGGAGACGCCTCTGACCCCACAAGGAGTCTGACCCCGACGTCTCGTAACGTTATCATCGCTGGCGTTTTTACGAGCCGCGGGACGAGGCTTCGCTCCGGCGCTCCAAACGTATGAACGTGGATAAATAAAGCGGTGGATAAATACCTGTGTTTGTCGCCTGCGTGCGACTCACCTTGAATGGTCTGTATTCAGCCGCAGCACGAACAGGACTCTCTTGTGCTTCGCCCTCAACACTCACCCTGTTGTGACCTTCGCTGGTCTGGAAAGTGCCCAGATCCAATCAGGCTGCAGGAGAGTTTGGATTCACTCTGTTATTCGTCCGTCTGAAGAGGAACATTTGCTCCTTATTCCAAAGTAATTATTCTAGTTTTTATTTTAAGATTTACATGAAGACTCAAACCGGAATCAATCAACATATTAAACACTGAGACAAAAGAAAACATGTCAGTGGAGATTCAGCCTCTTTTAGCTCATTGTTTTGGTTTGACATTATGGTTAAAATGGTTCAGTGGCAGAGACACACACACACACGTCCTTACATCTGTTTCTGTCTCTTACGTTCTATTTTCATAGTTTCATGCTGTGTTTCCTGTTTGATTTTTCTCCCGACCTCTCCTCTCATTTCCCTTCCTGCCAGTTTGTTTGCCTGCAGTTTGATTGGCTGCCACACCTTGATTGGTTTCACCTGTGTGTATTCAGTGTGTGTCCCTTCACTCTGTGTTTGTTCTGCCTGTTTACCGCTCCCTGTTTGGGCCAGAGGAGACTGTTTTTAGGATCAAGATTTTGTCTCTGACTCGTGTGTTTGTCAATTTTGTTTCTGTGACTCCTCAGTCATCACACATACCACAAATATTATAAATACAATGCATGAGGCTCCTCATGTTGCAGGATCACAGATAAATGTAGGATGTCGGGTCCAACAAAGTGATGAAACAGGCAAACACAGTCCATTTATCATTTCACCATCATCAAGCAGCTCCATAATTAACTCAAATAACAAGTAAAGCAAAGACACTGAGTCACACAATTTTCTCTTGGGACATGAGAGAATCTTCTTAATAACTAACAAGCTAAAGCTCATTTAACTGGACTAAATGAAACATGTATTTCTGGCTAGAAATGCTGTCAGATTGCATTTTAAATTTGAAGCTTATTAATACTGCTTATATGATAAATACTGCAATATTTTTAATGCATGCGATATATTACACTCACATGAGTAAGTACCTAAATACCTTGAAGATAAAGACGAAGGATTCACTGCTGCCTCAGTCTCGACCGGCCGAATCTTTGCATCCAGATCAAGGTCATGACTTTTCTCTCCTGGAGCATAAAAGGCTGAAAAACACTCCCCCTCCCCAAAAGAATCTAAATCTTTCATCTTTCCAAATATGAGAGTTGTCAGTCATTCGAGCGGCTCCACAACTTTCAGACACTGACTTAAACAACCGTGACATAAAATAGTTTACCCAAGCAAAGCTAAATTAGAGCGGGAGGCAGATACGCAGATCCATTTTTCATGACTTGGAGTGGATTCGACTCCGAGTAATTTAGGTCATCCTGCATTAGAGTCCTTGTCAGCAGCTTTCTCACAGCGGCTGAGCTTTAGAAGATGAACGACGGCTTTGATGCCTGATTGGCTTAAGGGGTCTTGAAGTGTGCGTCCGAGGAGAGAGAGCGTTCAAGAGACTGAGAAATCGGTGTTAAAACAGCTACAACTTATTTTCCCATTTGTGTGAGACTCTATGAGATTCTCACTTCTCATATAATGAATCTTTCTCTCATTCTCAACTAAACATTCATAGATGTAATTGCACCAAAGACAAAGTGAGTCACAGTGAAACAGATAAAAAAAAAAAAACAAGATCTTGCTCTTTGTGAATTTTACTTCTGCCGAGTTTCATCCGTGTTTGTTTACGCTTGTTATTTAACGCCACATCAGATACGTCCGCGCTTTCAGGAAAATATGAGACTTCCTATTAACGATTATCAATTGAATGTTGATCTAAATGGTGTTTCAGTCAACCAGCTAATGTGGAATTGATTGTTATGCAAATGGAGAACATGTACAAGGATATTTGACTCTGGAATCTTCACTACTCACAAGGAAACATCAAGCTCAGTAAAGCAGGAAGTGACAATATAAAATATATATAATTATCATTATCATTATTGTATATTTGTGCTTTTATATATTGGAAGCTGATAAATATGATAACTCCCATGTTGCATTGCTTCCTCCTATTGTCCTTCCCATAGACTGTATAATATATGGACGTAGTGTCCGTGACGTCACCCATAGGTTTCTGAAGAGCA
>JBBMOC010000591.1:0-12500 GCA_037975185.1 Centropyge bicolor
CTCTCTCTCCCACACACACACACACACACACACACACACACACACACACACACACACACACACACTTCCCCTTCCTGCTCCTCCCAGTTCAGAGCAGAAGTTAATGTGAAAAACAGTCAGAAGAGAACAGAAAGAAGAAGTTCAGAGAAACATATACATGTATGTAAGGATTAGGTTTGGGTTATGTTCTGAAGTTTATTGAGTCACATAAATAAACATTTGTTTATAAATCTGACAGGGGGCTGATAACTCAGTGAAATCTCTTCCAGGTGTTTTAGTTTTTAGGTGTGGTTTTGTTTTTACATTTAGCTGTTGATGAAATCAGCTCAGAAAACCTTCGAATGAATATAAAGTTTGTTGAAAATAACAAGTGAACACAGAAGAACTAGGAGAGACTTCCTGTCATATTCAGGTCGTCTCCAGTTGTTACTGAGCAGTGGCTCAGTGTGTTGTTTGGTGGATTTACTCAGTCGTCAGGTTTATGCTTCTGTCTGACTGTCAAACACTGAAACACTCCGTGGTTGTGATGTCAGCTGTGTGTCTACTTCCTGTTCATGATGTCAGCAGAGTGTATGAACATCTGTTTGGAATCATTGTCATGTTTAATTATAGAGCCACTTCCATCACACTGATGTTTGTACAGTCGAATATTTAATTAACTCTGTCATTATGACTTGATTGTTTCTGCTGACGATGTTTCATAATGTTTCTGAATCATTCACCGTTTGTATCATGAAAGAAAACAGATTATATCAATTCACATTGAACAGAATCTGAACGACTGGTTGATGGTTAACTAACATGACCAGCTGGTCACTGTGCTCTGGTTGGCTGCCATGTGTCCATGCTGTTGGTTTAGGACAGACAGGTGTGACCAGGTGAGAGTCTGGGGATTTTAATGCTTCTTCAGATTGAAGTAGAAATCAGTGGTGAAGTGTGAAGAGCTGCTGTTTGAATGTGACCGAACAGAGACTGACTGACTGACTGACTGACTGACTGACTGACTGACTGACTGACTGTCTGACTGACTGACTGACTGACTGACTGTCTGACTGACTGTCTGTCTGACTGACTGACTGACTGACTGTCTGACTGACTGACTGACTGTCTGTCTGACTGACTGTCTGTCTGACTCACAGGGACTCAGGGACCTTGCAGAGATTCATGTGGAGTGTCGGGAGAAACTCCATCTTAATGATGTTGGTGTTCAACCTGTCTTTGGTTTTCTGTTTCGTGAGTTTCTGTTTCAGTTGGTTAGTTAGCATATTAACATGCTAATATTAGCATAGCTCAAAGCACCACTGTTACCACAGAGCGAGCATGGCTGCAGTCTCATTTAGCCATGATGGCTCCCTCTGTATTCCTGTTCATAACCTGCTGTTGAACCCTAACTTTTAATCCATTTTTAGGTTCAGTCTGGATCATCTGACTCTGAGAGTTTATTAGAAATGTCTGCTGGTTTTATTCAGTTTTCACAGCAGCAGTGTCACTGTCTGAGGTCAAAGGGCCATCATGCTGATGAGGCTGATGGTCCCTGTAGTTTCTTCATGGACTACAGCTCCCATGAGGCCATGCTGCTTCTGCTGTTGTGTCCTGAAGCAGAGTGTCTGTCTGTTTGCAGTCTGACCTTCATCTATAATTCATATCAGCAGCAATGTGCCCCTGAGCAAGGCATCTGAGACAGCCAATCAAATCAGACGCTTCAGTCCGATGTCCGCCGTCTGATGGGAAATTGCTGCAGCAGAGTTACTGTTCGAAAAACATAATTTAATGTGAAACACATGATGCTGTAACTGTGGGAATTTCAGAGGAGTACCAAGCTAACAGAGATCAGCTGGGTGACGGCTCACCACTGGCCCTTTGCTCCATCAGCCTTTAGCAGCCCATGGTTGCTTCTCTGTCTGCACGCTGCTCCCAATGAAGACATTTTAATTGAGATTTCTAAAACTAAAATAGATGTCACAGTGCATATTGTCTCAGTTTATTGTCAGAGCAGCTACTAACATTTTTCTCGATTATAATCTGCAACCCTATGACATATTGATGTTAATATTTACAATATATAAAAGGTGTCATGTGATTTAATAGACAGACATTTCTTGGCAAAGGTGCTTAACATGTAAATCCTCTTGCTCTGGCCCCCCTGCAGTAGGACGAAGGTCTCCAGATATTAGACTGGTCCTTCCATCCTTCCTCTGTTTAAACCTGCTCTGTGTTTCTGTACAGAGATTCACTCATGTGTTCACAATGACATGCATCTGACAGGATTTTATGAAAACACCTGCAGTCATATTACATTCAGATTATCCTGTGAATGTTAGTGAGAGTAAGAACTGATAATGATCAAATAAATCAGTAATTCTATTGCAACTGAAAATAAAGGTTTATCTTATCTTTATTTGCAGAGTAAAAGCTGATTAAGAAGCTGTCATGTAAAGAAATGATAAGTTGTCATATAGAGATATATAAAGATAACTGACCTGACTGATTGTCCTGTTGTCTGTTCAGAATAAGGAGAAGGAGCGTCTGAAGGAGCGAGAAAAGGAGGCGCGGGAGAGGGAGGCCAGGCACAGCAATGGTCACCTGTTCACCACCCTGACTGTGTCCTCCACCACCCTGTGCTCCTCCTGCAGCAGGAGCATCACAGCCAAGGAGGCTCTCAGCTGCCCAGGTAACACATTTAGAATATATAACCAATCAGGTCCAAAAGTCTGAGACCACATTGAAAATCTCTAATAATTTCACTCAAACCTGGAAATAATCAGAACATTTGAGAATTCAGAAATATTTCAGAACAGTAGAAGTTGTGACATGTTTGAAGAAGAACAATTTAAGACATTTTTTCTAGGTCAGCAGTCGAGTTTGAGCAAATTTGTTAACTCCTTTGTACAAAAGGTCAAATTTCCCTTAGTTGTGTCTCTTCCATTGAAGTTTGTGTTCAGACGCTCAGGTGGATTCAATCGACTCATCAGAGACTCGTGCAGGTAAATCAACCTGCAGCTGTTCACCCAGAATAAACAGGATCTCTGAGCAGCACTGTGGCAGCGAGAAACAGCACAACTGAATGAAAGAGTCAGATTATCCCTGTGAGCACAGAGGAAGCCTCTCAGAGTCAAACCACGGCCGGACTGAAGGTCTCTGAGGGGCCAGTTCATGAATCTCCTCACAGAAACTGGATCAGTTGTATCCACAGCAGAATCAGGCAGATCACAAGTGACCAGATCATCAGAAGATCAATACATCAAGGGGAGCGGAAGACACCAATGTCTCAGGCTGTGTTGTCTCTGAGGACGAGGTCCGGATCCGGAAAATGTTGGTTTTCAGGTCTAACTATTAAACTAAAAATGATATTGATGTGATTCCAGTAGCTAAGGGTCTGTTCTTATGGTCCAGGAATCCATTGAAATAGATCAATCAAAGGTAGGACTAATATGTTGAGGTGTAAGTCCCAATAAGCTGGGGGACTGTGCTGCTTGGCCGAGGTCTGCGCTCTCCCACTGCTTCTCTAGTTCATTTTGAATTCATTCATTTCATTGATGAATCCAAGTTTGAAATTCATGGTAGTAACAGGGTGAATGTAAGGAGACAAACAGGAGAGAAAATGAAACAGTAGATCAAACCCACTGTCAAACATGGTGCAGGAACATTCAAGTCTTGGGGGTTTTGTTTCCTTTTGGATTTGGACACCGGTACCAACCGCCTCCACTCTGACCAAAGAGACGAAGGCCTCCATACTTCAGGGACAGGCTCCACCCTCTGGTTTGAAGGATTCATTCTGCAGCAGGATAAAGACCTCAAAGCTCTGCAAGAACCACCTGAAGACCAAGGAGTCCTGACTGTCCTGGACCTTCCTCCACAGCCACCTGAACTCAGCCCCACTGAACATTGTGGGGGCTGTTGAAGCCTGATAAAGCCAGACATTCTGTGACACAAGAAGCTCTTTGGAACATGTTCAGATCACGCTGGAGTAACACCTGCTTCTGTACAAACTTGTGGAGTTCAGCTCAAATGCATATTGTCATTAAAGCAAAAGCAGTACAGAAGCTGTATTTTCATTTATCAACTGAAACCAAAACTACTGCAGAGCCTATGAGGAAGAAATGGGTGAAAAACTGCCAGATGAAAATAAGGGTGAAACACAGTGGAAAATGAATTTCTCTTGTGTAACTTTGGACCAAGACCAGCAGCTTTTGTTATGAGTCCTTTTAATAGGAGATGTCTTGTTAGCTGACAGAACATAAGCCTGCAGAGAACACTGTGGGTCTTCTCTCCATGCTGCATGTGTTAAAGAGGTCTGATTCATCAGGCCCAGTTTCTAATTCCTGAGAAATTTAATGACTTTCTTACTCAACAAGGAGAAGATGTCCCTTACAGCCCCCAGACCCTCGTTGTGGCCAATGACTTTTCTGTCAACGAACCAAGAAATCCTTTAGACTAGTTCTTAGTTTTCTCACTGTTCTCATGTTTGTTTGTGTTAGTCACTAATAAGAGAATGAAAGGCCTTTACAGATTTATACTGTATGATCAGTTTGAATGTATACATTTTATAAATTTCATACATTTGCTGAAACTTGTCCAAAATACAGTATATGGATGTTTTGTACAGCAAAATATGTTATGTTCTTGCATTTAAATGAGGAAAATGTTAGTGTGAAAACATTTCTTGTAAAGGTTTGGATGCTGGTCTTTATGCAACATTATGCCCTGCCTGTTTATATGATCAACTGCACCTGTTTTCACAGATACCAACAAATGTGTTATATTTGTGCTGAGACTTTCAGCCTCTATAGCTCCAGTGATATGTGCAGGCCTGCTGCATGTTGTAATGTGTTGATGATGTAAATCTGATTTTAGTCCTATACTATTGGTATGTTTCAACTTGTTTTAAATGTTTTAGAACACAGGTTTTATTTTCAGCATGCTGTTTAATATGTGTATGTATGTGTTTGTGTGTGACGTTAACGTGTGTGTGTGTGTGTGTGTGTGTGTGTGTAACAGATGGTGTGTTAATCCTCCTTCACAATGAACAGATGTACCTCTTCAGATTAATACACACACACACCCACACCCCCACACACACACACACACAAGGTTAACCCTGTGTGAACACAATAGACAGACGCTGAAGTTGAAAACATGTTGCCTATACAAGTATCAAGTATCACGTCTCACACCAACAGGAACTGTACTGTCTTATGCTGTACTACACTATACTGTAATACTATACTCTCTGTCACTTTTTGTTTTAGCGTGCACACACACACACACACACAGACACACACACACACACACACACATTGTGATTGGCTGCTGTGGATGAACCCTGGGAACTGGGCTGAAGGGACACGTGTGTGTGTGTTTAATGTATGTGTGTGTTTAATGTATGTGTGTGTTTAATATATGTCTGTGTGTGTGTGTGTGTGTGTGTGTGTGTGTGTGTGTGTGTGTGTGTTCATGTTAATTGGTCGCCATAGGGAAGTACGTTCTCTGTATTTGAGCATAAGTACTGGGAGCAGTGTTCTGCCACTGTGAAGCAGTTGGCTGGTAAAAGCCACGTCCCCAGTGGGAAACCAGCTGATTAGTGGTTGGAGTTATTGGTTAACATACAGTGTCTTGTATGACCACAGTTGCACTGACCCTGTAGTCTGCTCGGCAAGGCTCACCTGCCACGACTCTTTTCAATTCACAGAATGATTTTTCTGTCTCTGACATCCAGTCACACTCTTTCCACGTGTACATGCCAGGCATGATACAGAACTTCCTGTGTAAATAGTTGCTTGCTCTTGATTGGACAGTGCTACAGTTGTTTCCTAGCATTACACATAAAGTCTTTTACTAAAGAGCATATGACACATTTCTCCTGTTTTAATGTTGTTGTTGAATGTTGACTATTACAGTTCTCTATTGTCCAGCCGCCCCAGGAAGTCCTTAAAGACCCTCCAGACACAAATTAATAATGATGATGATGATGATGATAATAATGAGAAGGAGAAGGAGAAGAACAGCGGGGGTTGAGCATGCACATGGGGGTCAGTAGGTGTCATCAGTCTCAGGTCCAGACTCTTCAGCTCTGCAGGCAGATCCACCTGCTGAAAGTGACAGGAGGAGAGAAAATAGACGAGAGAGCACAAAACTACGAGAGAGGGAAAGTGCATTAGTAAAATGCATTGATGGGATGTGAATGAATACAGATGAGGGGGAGGGATTAGCACAGTGCATCATGGGAAGTCCCCCAGCAGTGTAGGCCTGCAGCAGCAGAACTAAGGGCTCCAACTGTCTAACAATCAGCTTTATCAAAGAGGAAGGTTTGAGCTGACTTTCAAATGTGCAGAGGGTGTCTGCTCCTGAACCCAGACTGGGTCCTGGTTCCACAGGAGAGGAGCTTGATAACTGACAGATAAATCTCAGTACAACAGGATTAAACAAATAAATACAGTATGAGTAACATATGTTTGACCAGTTACCTGTCTGTCTGTCTGTCTGTCTGTCTGTCTTTTTCTCAGCTTGTAATGTCACCATCCACAACCGCTGCAGAGACAGTCTGGCCAACTGCGCCAAGATGAAACAGAGGGTAAGACCTGTCTGTCTTTACTGTGTGTCTCACTGTGTTTCTGACTGTCGGTCTTTACTGACCACCCGTCTCTACCTCTCTCTGTTTCTCTCTATACAGCAACAGAAGCTGGCGATGGTGAGAAACAGTTCAACTCTGCAGAATGTTGCCCTGCGCACCAAAAGTGAGTGAGCGTGTCTGTCTCTGTATCTGTCTGTNCTGTCTGTCTGTACCTGTCTGTCTCTGTACCTGTCTGTCTCTACCTGTCTGTCTCTGTACCTGTCTGTCTCTACCTGTCTGTCTCTGGACCTGTCTGTCTCTGTACCTGTCTGTCCCAGTGAAAGACACCAGCCAGCTGTATTGTGGAAAATGTAGGATTTTCTCTTATTTAGTTTTTTCATGACAAGTGTTTTCTGTCTTCTTCTCTGATTCTTTAGCTCCAATGATGAAGGAGCGTCCCAGCTCAGCCATCTATCCCTCGGACAGTCTTCGCCAGTCTCTGCTCGGCTCCAGACGGGTTCGCTCTGGCCTCTCGCTTGCCAAGAGTGTCTCCACCAATAATATTGCAGGGTGAGACTGAGTAATCACCAGATGAAGCTGAAGGAGCTTGGTGTCATCTTTAGATCATTCAGTGAATAGATCAGTTTGTAGTTAATAATGCATCATACACAGAGGTGTTTCAAATATTCTAATACTGGCATACTCACGACTGTGTCAAAATGACTAAACTAGGGTTGTCGTGGCCGATCATGTGACTGCAGACTCGATCAGGACTCGGACATTATGTCCCCATCAGGTATCGGATAAATAATCTATATATACATATGTACATTTATTATTATTTTTAATCATATTTACAATATATGGGCTATTAGTGATTAAAAATAAATGAGTATTTATATATATTAAAAAATAGTATTTATTAACTACTAACGTTTACAGGCCAGGTCTGTTTCTGTGACAGACGCCACTGACCAGCACATGCGTGGAACACACAGTTTGTTTTGAATCGGATCGGGACTCGGTATCGGCCGATACTCAAAATCAAATGACTCGGACTCGGACTTGGGGTTAGGGGTTAGGGTTATTTAACATTTTCACTCTTACTAAACGGGTTTTTTCTCTCCACCTCTGTCTCGCCATCTGTCTGTCTCTCTCCCACTCCACCTGCCTGTCTGTGTCTGCTCAGTGTGAGTGAGGACTCTGTAGGTCTCAGGAGGATTCTGTCTCAGTCCACTGAATCTTTGAACTTCAGGAGCAGGACGTTGTCCATGGAGTCTCTGACTGATGACGGTCTGTTAATCAGTTTTATATCAAAATGTTTTTGTTGACCATTAATCAATCAACAATCAGTGTTGTATCCTCTGCTGGGTGTCATCAGCCCTTTACTCACATAATTATTATCATTTAAAATATTACAGTGGTTTTATTTTCAGAACCTTACAGCTCATCATAGATTCTGGATCAGTTAATGTCACAGTGATCTAAAGGATATCTTCTTCATATTCTAGTTGACTTTGTTAATTTAATATTAATTTCATGTTATCACAGTTTTTGGATTAAACCTTCAGGCTGATCTGAAACCTGCTGATGTTTAACCCTGATTTCAAGGATGTTTTGACGTTGTGTAAAACAGTCGCTTGTGAACGACTGAGTCTTTCCAGGATAAACCTTTCATCCCCAACCACGATCCTCTCACCTGTTACCACTGAACCTGTTTACCTGTGGAAGGATCCAAACAGGTGTTTTTGGATCAGTCCACAACTTTCACAGTCTGTTGTTGCTCCTGCCCTGACTGGTTTGAAATATGTTGCTGGCATTAAATTCAGAAGTAGATATTTATAGAGATCACTGAAGTAGATGAGATCAAACACTAAATATATTGACTTTGTAATGTTTTCAATTGAGTATATTTCAAAAAAGATTTTTTTGGAATTGTAGTTGTGTGACCAAGATGAAGATATTACATCAGAAAATAATAAACATCAAGAAAACTAAAGTCATGTGTGTGTATGTTGTTTTGTGCTGCAGGTGAGTGGTGGTGGAGCCCCCTGCTGGAGGAGCTGCAGGTGGAGGGCAGCTGTGTCCAGGCCGACAGCTGGAGTCTTGTCGTGGAACCAAACTTCCTGCAGACGCTTCATAAAGACCTCATTAAACAACAGGATGTAATCTATGGTAAATAAATAAATGTATAAATGGAATGAATGTATACTGTATATTGCCCACTAATTATTTAAGCTCAGGTGTTTCAGCCACACCCACTGGTTAAAGGTGCATAAAATCCATTGTTGCATTGTCATAGGACGTCACCTTTGCCATAAGCCAGTTTGTGAAATTTCTACATGTGCGTTTACTTTGTGTCGGGAGCTTTAAGAAATGGATCTTTCCATGGTCCAGCACGCAGCCTCACATCGCCATGTGCGGTGCCAAATGTCAGCTGGCGTGGTGTAAAGCTTGCTGACACTGGCGTTTGGAGGGGCGGCAGCATGTTCTTTGGAATCAAGATCCACTATCTGGTAGTCTGATGGATAAATCTACCTACCACTGCATTATGGCATGCATCGTGCCTACTGTTGGAATTTGGTGAAAGAAGGATAAGGGTCTGGGGCTCAGGGTTTGGCATTGACCCCTTGGTTCCAGTGACGGGTCTACATAATGCTGCAGGAAAGGATGATATTTTAGCCAATTGGGTGATCACAACTTTGTGAAATCTGTTAGGGCCAGGCCCTTTGCAGTGTTATTGTTGACAAGAATTTTGAATTTAGTTTAGCCTAGTTTAGACTCTAAAGTTTATTACAAAAAAATGCAATGCATTCACATTTCCTTAACAGGTCGTGGTTATTTTCTGTATATATCTGCAACACAACAGTCCTTTATTGCCTCTGCATATTTGGTTTTAAAAAGCATTACTGGTGTTACATGTTTTATAGTAGTCCAATTTTCAATGTGTGAAGGGACCCTCTGTCACCAGATCACAGCCTGCTGGCACTTTATTATTATGATTATTTTACATATTACTGAGGTCCTCTGCTGAATCATGATTAAACTCATCATCTGCATCAATTATACAGGCAAACACATTTATTCACTTTACATGGAGTTAAAAGTAATACCAAATTATATTAAATATTCTCCGAATTAGAGGGTGTCGGCTTATTAGTCGTAAGAAATCATAAATTCTCTTATAGAAGGAGGAGGTGTTGAGTGTGAGCTCAGCTTCATCAAATGTAACAATTGTTAGTAGAGAAAGGCAAGCTAATCACTAACAAGCTAATCATTGTAACACGAATTACAATGAATTGAATTACAATTCAATTTAGTCCTTAAAGGGAATTGACATATGCACATATTATTGAATCAGTCAACATACATAACTGATAGTTACCTTGGCAGACACTGCAATCTTGTCAAATTGGTCATGTTTTTCTGCCCACCAAGCGTCTAGATGAAGAATTAAGGTAGTCAGCCAGGTTGGCTGTAGACTGGACTACCAACCTGTTGGCTGGACCTCCTTTTTTCCTTCATTCCTAACTTTGTATATACGTAAACCAGTTTCTTGTCTCTCTGTATGCTCGTCTTTATGTCTTTCATCCTGTCTCTCTCTCATCCCCTCTCTCTATCTGTTTCACAGAGTTGATCCAGACGGAGTTCCATCATGTCCGGACATTGAGGATCATGGAGGGGGTGTACCGGCGGGGGATGCTGGAGGAGGTGATGTTAGAGGCAGGCGTAGTTCACACCATCTTCCCCTGTCTGGACCAGCTGCTGGAGTGGCACTCCAGCTTCCTGACAGAGCTACTGAACAGGAGGAAAGAGGGTCTGATCGAGGGCAGCTCCACCAACTTCACCGTTCGCAGGATTGGAGACCTGCTGCTCAGACAGGTACAGCAGGACAGGTGATCTCTGTGTGTCGACTCACTGAGTTTCTTAATGTTAAGGGACACTGATAAACCTGATTACTACTGAGCAGGAGATGCCAGCCACCCTGTGGAGAAAACTTATCTCAGCCACTTGTATCCGCGATATCGTTCTTTTGGTGATGACCCATCGGTCATGACCATAGGTGAGAGTAGGAACGAAGATTGACCGGTAGATAGAGAGCTTTGCCCTCTGGCTCAGCTCTCGTTTCATCACAACGGTGTGGAAAGACTGCAATACCGTGCCAGCTGCGCCGATTCTCTGGTCAGTCTGACACCCCATTGTTCCCTCACTCATGAAACAAGACCCCTTAAACTCCTTGACCTGAAGCAAGGACTTATTACCAACCCGGAGTAGGCACTGCATCAGTTTCCTACTGAGAACCATGGCCTCATATTTGAGGTGCTGATCCTCATCCCTGCCACTTCACACTCTCACAGCTGAGAACTGATCCAGTGATGGTTGTAGATCTAAGGCTGATAGTGCCATCAGGACCACATCATCTGCAAAGAGCAGGGATGAGATCCTCCTGTCATTTACCTGAAACCTGTCCTCACCACGACTACGCCTTGAAATCCTGTCCGTGAATATCACAAACAGGATTGGTGACAAGGCACAACCCTGGCAGAGGCCAACACCCACTGGAAACAAATCCAACTTCCATGCTGAGTATTCGCACACAGCTCTTGCTTTGGGCATACAAGGATTGGATGGCCCTGAGAAGGGACCCCCTCTACCCATACTCCTGCAGCACCCCCCACAGAAAATCCCTGGGACCTCGGTCATACGCCTTCTCTAGATCCACAAAGCACATGTGGACTGGGAGATTGTACTCCCTCCAGAATCCCCATGAGAGTAAAGAGCTGGGGCCTCATGTACAAAACGTGCGTACGCACAAAAAACTGGCGTACGCCCTTTTTCACGGCAACGTTCAGATGTATCAAGAGTGAAATGACCGTGAAAATGTGCGGTGCTTCACGCCAACTTCATGGCTGGCGTACGCACATTTCTACAGCTGTGGATCCTTTGGCGACACTTAGAGGTGATGCTGGGAAACTGTTGTAATACATAAATGTGAGAACAATTAATCATCGGACTGAGTGATGTGTACATCAGAGACACGTGAACAATTAATACTGATGGAAAATTAACATACGCAGGTGTCTGCAGTTACATGAGTGGATTCAAAAGCATGCGTAAAGTGGGGCAAAACATACCGTTATGGCTGCGTTAGCACTGGAAGACATTGCACATGGTGCAGTAAGAAGAGAGCGTGTCTACAGAGACAGAAGATTTGCTGGCACACGATGACAGCGGGCTCATCAGCGCCGTCGAGCCGAGCCGGCCTCAGAGCGCAACACGGCGAGGAGCCATGCGCTGCCTGTGCCCATACAGGTGCTGACCACACTGGGGTGCCTGGGAACCGGGACCAGAGGGAGCTGGGAATGTGTCAGTCGACCCTGAGCCGAGCCAGCCGTGTGGGACGGCATTATCAGCAAGTCAGCCAGTTCTATCAGATTCTCATATGATGCAGCTGAACAGGTCGACATTAAAGCGCAGTTTGCAGCGAGAGCCGGTTTCCCTAATGTGATCAGAGCTATCGACTGCACAGCATCATTACTAGTCACTGGTTAAAGTTAGTGACTTACTGTTTTTTGCTGGTTAAACTTCAACTTAAGATCTTTCTAACAAGCCCCAGATTGTCTCTGTGTGCAAAGTACTCATGTTAATAACCCCGTGCGTAAAGTCTGAAATGACTCAATCAGCCTCACATTTTCCCCTGCGCACTTCTGCACTAATGTGCAACAGGACTCACGAACCAGAAGCTGGACCCATTAACTTGTATCCCTCCCAGGAGGCCACCCGGGCCCGGCAACATTTGATTTCAATCATGTAAAAGAGGGAAGACGCAGAATTCACTTATTCACCAATGCATTTATTGATTCACTGATCTTTGTGAGGACGCCTATCAGCTGATCTGGGCGATCATTTATGCCGCCTATTGCTCTCACTATTTCGTCTTGTGACTCAA
>JBBMOC010000591.1:17500-27851 GCA_037975185.1 Centropyge bicolor
GTGTGTGTACAGTGAGATTTCCAAATTATTTAAACTCAATAAAAGACACAGCTGTCCAAATGTAATGCTTCAAATCTTCATCAAAACACTCAGAGACAAATGAGGTGCTGGATCCAATCAAATAAGTGCCGGTCAAAATCTGGGAGTCGCTGGGTCTTGTTCCGGTGGGATCCGGCCCAAATGAAGCCCTGCCTGTCTCCATATTCTTCATGTGCTGCAGTCCAACCCTAGCAATGTCCTGTGCTCTAAACCAGCCCTGTTTCCGACTGAACCTGGTCTCCTGCTGTAAATGTAACAGTGTCACCACAGCAGAAAGAGCGGGCTCTCCGTGAGATGTTGTCATGGTTACCCATTGACAAAATATAATATTTCCTTCTGTTTGATAAGTGTATTTGGTCATATTTTAGTGTAAAGCCTCCTTCTGTTATGTTTCACACTAGTTTTCCCTATTAAAGTTCTGTTACTACATGCTGCTATGTACAAATTGAACATTTCCTGTATCCATTTCAAATTAAAAGCCCTTTCATGTTTCAGTACACAGGACCTCCTAATTTCTTAATGAAGCTTCATTATAAAACATTTGCAGGAACATATGGTGAAAAAGTCAGTTGGTACTGTATTATACTTTATAGTACAGTATGTAGTACTCAGTACTTGACAGGATCATGTGTTTGCCTGCAGCTGTCCATCCAGAGACGAGTTTCCTCTCATCGAGACTGAAGATAAAGCTTTACTGCGCAGACTGAGAGGTACTACACTTCCCTCTTTTCCTTCATCTCTTCCTAATCCCTTCACTGCACCTCCTGTCATAAAGATTTTACTTTCAAATACAAAATCCCATCTCTTTTGGATCCAATGAAACATTGTTCCTCTGCCCTCCCTTCTCCCCAGCTGATATCCAGCAGAAGGACAGGGAGGTGCTAGAGCTCCTGCAGGAGCGAGTCACACTATTTTCTGACCTGGTGGAGGCGACAGGAAGAGGAGAGGCAGAAGAAGAAGGAGGTGTGGAGCTTAACACCCCCTCCGCCAGGACGTCCTCCTCCTCCTCCTGCAGGAACCTGTTCAGAGCTGACACGCCTCATGCTCCTCAGGCCGAGCCACTCCTCAACGCCTCCATCACTGAAGGTGAGGTTTCATTTTATTTTCAGTTCTCATGTGACATAGAACATCAGACACAAATGTCTCTGTGTTTTCTGTGTTTTTAGTGGACAGACTGACTGAGTTACTGCTCAACTCCACCATCCAGAAATCCACCGTAACCAATGGGAACCAGGAGCTCAGCAGTGAGTCACTGTTACCTGTTCACATCTGAAACCTTTTCAGTTCTCTTCCTGTTCTGTTTGAACACACAGTCAGAGAACAGCAGTTGTACTCAGCTTGTGTTCACAGCAGTTACAGTGATTCACATGAGACTCAAAATCATGATGAAAAACCAAAGAAATAACCTTCCAACTTACAGCAGTGGAAACCTCTTTTTCTTCTTCTGTGTCTGTTTGATCAGTCTGCTCAGATTCCCAGTTTGTAGACTAATGACCTGCATGTTCTCCCAGACGCACGTGTACACACACTGCTTTGGTCACAACGGACGCATATTAGTTCTGTTTATACCACTTCCTTGAGTCTGCTTGGAGAACACGTTTCACACATGCACAAATGTATTCTGCAGTTGGTTTAAGCTTAGTGACCATGCTGACTACTTTCAACCAGTCAGACTGGAGGTATGTGGATGTGTGCACAGAGCCGTACGCACACAGCCTCATACAGACCCTCGTGAACTCACCGTTCAGGAAAGTATATTTTAAGATTAACTGTGCTCAAGAGACAGGCTCATACCTGTTTATGTAAAATATGATAGTAGCATTTGACTGATGAACAAATAAGGACAGCAACATGTTGACCAATCTGTCGTCTCTGTCTCACTTTTAGATGGTGACCCTGGTTCTCTGAACGGTTCTTTTGAGTTAAACAGCAGCTCCTCCAAGGTAAATTACCGAATCACATTTAAACTCACACACAAACTAGATCACAGAGGTTATACTCAGATTAAGGCAGCATTTTGACTTGATTTAAACTCAAAAAATGTAAAAGATAATCGGCAGAAAAACAGGAACTAATGGTCAGTTTTTAAAAGCCTTACAATGTGTTTAGTTCTTCTCAGTCAGTCAGGCAATCTGATGGTGTGATGAGCTCCTACATGAATCTGTGAGTTATGGTTTAGATCCCAATTCTAAAAGGAAGCAGAAACATTTAAAAGGAGAAGCAGCTTTTCAAAAACAGAAAATCAACAACAACACGAGGAACCAGACACTAAAGCACTGATCAGAAAGAGAAAAGTTTCTCCCCTCACCATTTGATAGACGTTTTTAAAAGAACTGTGTAACTTTGGAAAATGGAGAGAGGTTTCAGTCAGTGCGCGTCTTCAGGACATCTTTAACAAAACTGTGTTTTAGACAGTGGACAGCAGGTTAAATGCTGAAATTAAGTCTTTTTCTGTGGTTTTAAATCAGAGGAAACTATTTAACAAATATGGAGAATAAAGTTTCCAACAAATGAATAAAATCAAATTGCTTTAAATGAACTTCTTTTGGGGAAAAAAACATGTATGTGTGTGCTATTCAAACATCAGAATTTTGACTGTTGTTTTCATGGCAACAGATGTTTAAAATGTCAGATTTCAAAGTATCTGATCTGATTAAAGGAATTAAGTTTTGTTGAATGTTCTATATAATAACGAATATATGTGACTAAGTAACTTGTTATATTTTCATCCTGATCTGATGGTAGTGACCTCCCACATTAGAATAAACGTTTAAAACGAAAGCCTGACTAGAAAAACACTGCAGGTTTGATCGATGTAAAAAGTCTTTGAGATTATTGAACATTTCTTTTTTTTCCCCTCTCAGGACAGGAACGGTAACCAGCTGCAGGAACGAACTCTAAACGAGGTAACGAACACTTCCTGTTTTCTGTCCAGAGATCAGTGGACGTGTCTGTATTCCTTTATCTGATCACGAATGACTCCTCCATTCTCGTGTGACCAAGAAATGAAATACTAAAAGACTAATATTTCACTGTCTGCTTTGCAACACTGTAACACTTCTACAAACTCTGTAGTTGTATAGTTTTAACATAAAATATAAACTCCAAGGTATCAAAACATGCTGCAGAGCAGATCAGTGACAGCTGAACCAGTCGTGTACCTGTGATCCAGCTGTATATTAGATGCGTTCCAGCTGTGACCTGTAGGGTGCTGGTGAGGCATTGTACCGAACAAGAGACAAAATAACCAAACTTGTGCTGTAGTTTACATGTCATGAACAGACAGTGTGTTGTTAGTAATATGGAAGAGTAAGAACCACAACAGCATCTAACTGGACCAACTGATATTTGCCGGTATGTTTACATGCTGTTTTATGTACGGCAGCTGAGAAGCTAATTAGCTATCTAGTCTGCAGACTGACATCAGCAGAGCACTTTTCCCCAGTGTGTTCGTTCAACAAGCTGAGGTGCAGGACAAGATGTGAGTTTATGTTTGTAAGTTAGTCAAGGAGCCTTGAGCAGGAACCTGGTGAGGGTTGTGGTTCCGAGTGTGTAGCCCTTGTGTTGTGAGGCAGGATATTGATTGGCACAGTGTGGCCATCTGCTCTGTCTATGATGCAACACTGACCTCACTGCTTTATGCAAACCTGATTGGCTGTACTGAACTCCACATAAATAGCTACCCCTTGGTATTCAGTCTAATTATTGCATAACTGAGGGGCACCATCATGTAAGCACAAATATTGAAGTATAAATTTCTCCTTATGGGTTTCTGATTTTCCTTTCTCAGAGAACACAGGAAGTTAAACAGACAAAAAAGCAATTAATTTTCATTTGGAACTGAGATGCATCCAGCTTCTGTCCAGTCAGAGCAGTTATTAACAGCTGACACCTGTCTGCTCCACAGGAAGTCCGTCAACGATTGGTCAGTTTGAGCACGCAGCTTCACGCCCTGCAGGTATGACTTCAGAAGGTTATTTGCATGTTTATTAATGATATGATTGTGAGGTAGATGATTGATATTGCTATTCTAGAGTACACATATCTGCCTTCTACCTCATGGACTCCCTGTACCCCCAGGCTGCTGTGATTCGTCAGGACTCAATCCTGGAACTATCAGTCAGGACAAGCACTGGCACCTCTTCTATCCCCGCCCTCGCCACTGGGCCCCGCCTGAGTAGGTCAATGTCCCGGGACACAGGGCTGGATGCTGGTGGGGAGGCGGTGCTTCTGCAGCGACAGGTGGAGCTACTGCAGGAGGAAGTGACGCGTCTGCGTCTGAGAGGGGAGGAGCCAACCAGAGATGGTGCGGAGCCAGGCAGCAGGAAGAGCAGTAATGGAGAGATCAGTGATGCCATCAAAGGAGAACAGGTAGGTCAGGTGTTTTACTGAAGTGAAGGTGTCAAAGTGTGTCATCGATCGATATTGTCATCAATATACTTGACCCAGTTAACTACACCAAGGTAAACTAAACCTGGTTAAACTAAACAGAGGCAAACTAAACCAGGAAACCCAGACAAAATTAAAGTAAACCAAGATAAACTAAACCTGACTAAACCAACCAAAAATAAAGTAAACCAAGTTAAACTCTTCCAAGTTCAACTTAGCCATGATAAACTAAACCAGGATAAATCAAACCACAATGAACTAAACCAAGTAGATTTAGCTAATGAGGTAAGCTAAAATACGCTAAGCTAAGCTGTCAATGTCAGCAGGTGAGCGGGAGGCGTGGGAGCAGGGAACTGGAGCCCCGACCTCTTGCTCCATTGGCCAGCCAGGATCCAGTGTGCCAATTAGATGGCGTCCAGGAAGGAAATGAGGAGGAAGAGGAGGAAGTGATGAGGATCTCTCCTCGATCTGACAGCCCCAGAGGTCAGTTCAACTTATCAATGGCTATTATGAATAATAATTATTATATAATAATGAATAGTAATGATGATAATGTGGCTTAATGTGCTCATATCATATTATGTTTTCAAATAAAATATTATTGTGATATCTCAGATAGTAATAACATTATGTTATGTAGTAGATATTTTTGTCATCAGTTTTGTCACCATGGTAACCCTTCGACCCCTGACCTCTCAGACCTGCAGGACATCCCAGAGGAGAGCGAGTGCGGAGCTGATCCCAGTTAACATCACACTTACACCTGATGACCTCGGGCACCGCTGCTGATGTCACCATGATGTCACTATGGTGTCACTGATGGACAGAGAGTGGACTGATTTAGTCAATATCAGACTTTTGAAATGAAAGTTGAGCTGGAGATTCTGTTTTACAGAAGTATTTTAGACCAAATCAGACATCAGGTGTTGTATTTTGCTCCTGAAATATTTTCTCAATGTTGCTGTTAGGTTAGAAATGGGAAGTTTAACCATGTGACCTGTTTACATCATCAGATCAGCTGGAGCTCCAGCCCCCAAATGCTGGAGTGGGCAGGGTTTTGTATTTGGGCCAGGGTTTAAATTGTTTCATTGGACTTGTTTTATAAAGCCGGGCAGAGTTTTTGTCTGGTTCCGTCAGTGAAATGCAAAGATGACACGCATTAATGGTCATCACACTACATTACCCAGAATGCCTTTGGATATCCACAGCTGCAGTCACCACCTGCTGTGCTTAGTTTAGTTTCTGTAAAATGAAGGGGGGGGGGGTTGTCTTGACTTAATCCCATATAGTCTGCTGTAGCTCCATTACAAACTGTTAAAATCTGCTATAATCTCTGTCACAAACACAGATTTCATTTTATGAGAATAACAAACTATCAGAGTACAAACTGTATTTATATGGTAATTTAAAACAAATTGTTTTACATGTGATTATGTAGAATTTTACTATCAAAATAGTCAAAAAAGGTATTTTTAAATTTGGAAAGAAAATTTGTCAGCATGTAAGATTTATGGGTTTACAGAAATCTTTCCAAAATTATGAATTCAGTTCCAAATGAAGTGACTCAGTTTTTAAAGTGTCAGAGGCAATAATCAAAACAGTCATCAGAAGAAGGCAGACTGACCTCCATCAGCCTGACAGAAAGATTTGAAGGGGGCTGGGCAGGTCAGGTTTGGGACTGTGGGTTGGTTGGGTGGATTATATATTGTTGAGTAGTAGATAAGTTGTGTTTTAAAGAAACGGGAAACTTTTCGCTGTCTGACTGAAACAGGGCATCACTGCTGAAGAGATCCTGTCTGTTAGCATGTTTCTTTTCTATTTGTATAAACCCTGAACATATTTTGTCTTAGTGGTTGGTTTTTGCCAATCACCTTCTTTAAGGATGTTTTTATTGAGACATTGAACATGTTGACTCTGATTTTATTTTAACCAAAACACTTTGATCTGCAGAGCAGAACTTTATTTACACCCTAATGACGGACAGAAGCTTGTTCATCAAACATGACAGATATATCAACCTTTCAAGAGAAGAGTCACAAGTGTTGGCTGGAGTTTGGCCCTTGAATCTCTTTCGCTGTAGAAATAATGTGTGAAAAAAGTGTCTTTATGTTAATCTTCACCATGTGCTGCAGATTTGACAAACATTTCATTATAAACTTAAAATCAATATGGATGAAGGAACCCTATCCTGTGAGTTCAACTGATGCTGAATGATTCAGTGAATCTAAATCAAGGCTGCTGACAGTGATGACGATGACGTCTGTGTCTCATTCTGATTCAAAGTGTAAAACAGTGTGAACATTGCAGCTGAGTTCATCTGCATCTATATATCACCTTGATATTTCTTTAAAAAACAGAGAGAGATTGAACACTATGTTATAAACTGTAAACATATTTAATTATAAAGCTCTTTGTCATTGGCGTGAATGAGAAATGAAAGTGACAGTTAAACATCACATGATAGAAAAACACAATTTACAATCTGCATGTTTCAAAGTCCATCAGAGATTAAATTGGTATTCTAGAGTTTAAAACTCTATTAAGGAGATAAATGACACAAAAAGTCACACTTGTAAAGTACAATTGCAATGAATAAATACATACCATAAATACAAATATCGCTTTTTTTTAGAAAATTGATGTGTTTGTAATAGATCATTTGAAGTGTTTTTCTATTGTGTGATCTTATAACTGCAGGTGTTGTTTCATGGTTTCTGATCTGATCTGACCAGTGAAAATGACTGATTCATGATTTTCACTATAGAGAAAACTAAAACATGAAATTTCAGCGTGAAATTTGATTTGCTGACTTGAATCGGTTTGTTCTCATTTTAAAATGTCTGGACAAAGGGTTTGTGTTTGAGTCTCTTTTCATAACTTTTCAAGGCCGCACTCTGATGTCTGTTCAGGTAGTGATGCTGAGATGTTTGATAGCAGTTTGAGGTTCAGTCTGAGCTCAGACTTTGTTTAAAGTGATCAGGAGCCAGAAATGCAGCAGCAGCTTTTTATTTTAATGTAGTTTTAGAAATGGACTGATGCTTGTGTCTGTATAGAGATTTGATCAGAAAAGTTTAATTGATGTTGTAAGTTTATTGTTTTGATGCTCTGACTCTGTGTTTGTGTGCTCATTATAAATCTAATCAGCTGGAGCAAATGTTGCTGTTTTTATTTCTGGAGATTGAAATCATACAAAACCTTCACGATTAACTCAGCATGTGTTTCTACAACATTTGGGATTCATTTGATTTGGTATCTTCAGTAATATGTAACTGATTGCATGACTTACAACAGTTTTATACTGACAGTTTATTTCTGTGAGCTTTGAATGAATCAAACAGAAAACAAGGTTCACACTTTAGTCATGAAGTCAAGCTCAAACTATAAAAGTGAGGTTTCTTTGATTGCATCAACTAGTCTTACGCCTTGACTCTTGTGTCAGACTGCATTATGGGACTGTGTCAGGGACGAAGCAGCAAGAGCAGGGACTAAGTAGTTTCCAACTGAAAGGCTTTATTTAGCCAAATGAGAATCAGAAAACAATGTTGCAAAAGATTAAAATGCATTAGCAAATCCAAAGTATCAACAAAATTACTAAAGCTGGGCCCTTTAAATAAACTGAGCTCAACAAAACAATATTGCAACCCTACCCTAAGAAATGTGACCTGAACAAACCTGAATGCATGCAGTCAAATTGGAAACCTAGTATCATAATGTTGTGGCAGAAAGGAGAAAGACAAATGGCAGATCAACTCTTTACTTCCTGAAAGGAAAGGGAGGGGCAGGAAGGAGTGAGAGAGAAAAAAAAACCAGGTGAGTTCCTGAATGAGTGGCACCTGTGAGCAGGGGGAGGGGAAGCTACAACACCAAGAACCAGGAGGAGGACAGAGAGGAGTGAGCACGGAGGAAACACAGACAAAGGAATCCAGGTTCATCCACATTGTTCTGTGAACTCAGAAAGAATAAAGAAATACTGAAAAAGAAGAGAGCAGCTAGTGGGAACAGAGAACTGGCTGGATTTTTCAAGGGAGGATTCCGGAAACCCATGGCCTAAACAGTGGAGAGGATCCCAGGAGTCTGCAGGAGGAAGAAGTGCCCATGTGCCATCCCCTGCAGGCTTAGGGTCAGGGGTTAGGGCGAGGGGCTTGATTCCCCCTCCAAAAGGAGGAAGTGGGTGCGCCGGCCATCCACCCTGAACGCCCAAACCACTGGTCCCCCTGCTGCTGGTTCTGACGGGTGCGCCAGGCCCTCCTCATGATGCACTGTCGTCCAGCCCTCATCCATCTCTTTTTTCTCAGGTAAGAGTTACCCTGTTTTGTGTTTTTCGTGTTCGTATTTTTTCGTCTTATTTTCTCCTTCTTATGGTTTTCCAAACAACTACAAGTGTCCTCTAATATAGAGGCTAAATGCAAAAGAATAACTAAAAGGGGCCTCTCTTTTTTTTTATCTGAAGGTAAGTAAAAAAAATAAAAATGTCTTCGAAAAAATTCGAAGAAAAAATGTGTTTTTATTTAATAAACAAATAAACAAGTAAACAAAAGTGTGTGCTGCCAACACAACGTTTTGACCCTGTGGGGTCTTCCTCAGGTGTTTGGCACACAACATTAGCTCTGCTGCTAAAGAGAGATGTTCACTCTCTGAAGGTCTGAGCTCAACTGAGGAGAGAACTGTGTCTCTCTCCTTTTTTCTTTTTCAGAATGCTGTTTAACATTGAAGACTTATTCCTTTGAAAGGTAAGTATACACAATGAACTTATATTTTTTTGTATAATTTTATTATTTAATTATGTTTTTAGTGATTCTGTTAATTTATTCTTTTTTTCGTGTTAGGACGAGGATTAGGAACCTGTCCTCCGAAGGGGCCAGGCGGTGCGCGGTCCATCCCCCGGCCGTACCCACCATCCCTTCTCCGGCCCCGCTGGCGCCTCCTGCCATAGTGGACCGTGGTCCAGCCTGCCTCCTCCATGCTGTTGTCCCTTTCTTTTTTTGTACTTGTTCTTATGTTATTTTTTGTGTGTGTTCTTTTAAATTTTTTATGATTTTTTCTGTGTATTTTTATGTTTTATCGCTTGTTTATGAGTTTATTACTGTAAATACAGTAATCGATAAACAACTAAGGACGTTTTCCTCAAAGGGGGAAAGAAAAAGGACAGAAAATGAAATGTGAAAAAAACTTAAAACTCCTTTTTAACAGAAAATGTGTTTAAAACTTATTAACTTAACTTAATTTACTATGAAATATCATTAAACAAAAGAAGGGTGTGCCAAAATAAACGACGTTTCGATCTTCATCAGGTTAATGGCACACTGTGAAGTAAAGAAGCTCTGCTGTTTAGGAGAGATGTGTGAGAGATGCTTCCTCTCCAAGAGCCAGAGCTGAAATGAGGGGAGAGGCTCCTCCTCCTAACTAAATGAAGTGCATTTGTCTTTTTAAATTAAAACCTCTTTTTAAAGAATAAATGAAGTGTTTTTAAAGGTTAGTATGAACTTTTTTTTTATGTGCTTTTATTATTTTATGCTTTTTTTGTTTTTTTATGTTTTGTCATTTTTATTATTTTATTTTACACATTATTTTTTTTATGATTTTCTTATATATGTGTATATATGAACTTGTTTTTTAATTATGAAACTGAACTTGCGTTTAAATGTAAATATGACCTTATTTTAAATATGAACTTATTTTAAATAGCTTATTACAAGGTAAGTATATGCTATATATGTAAGTATATGATATGATATAAAATATAGGTAAGTATATAATATATAATAAAGGTTAGGGTTAGGAAAAAGGGGGAATGCCTGTCCCCGAAATGGGGCAGGGTGAGCACTCTCCATCCCCCTGCTGGTCCCGGGACCCTGATCCCACCTTGGCTGACGAGGGCGTCGGCGCCTCCTGCCATATGTCACCTCCGTCCAACCCTCCTCCA
>JBBMOC010000592.1:0-27844 GCA_037975185.1 Centropyge bicolor
ACCAGCAGAGGGCACTAAGTGCTTTTGTACATTACAAAAATATCAGAATTAATAGTAAAATACAAACAGGGAGAATTTTACTGCAGAATGAGTACTTTAACTTTTGATGAATATATTTCAGATAATGCTTACATACTTTCACTTAAGTAAAGTTCTTAATGCAGGACATTTGGTAGTAGTGGAGTATTTTTACAGTGTGGTATTAGTAGTTTTACTTAAAGGATCTGAACGCCTCTTCCACCACTGGTTCCAGTGAGCAGTGCTGTTATTATACATGAACATGTCTGGAAGGACAAGTTGCCCATCAGTATCTTAACAAAGCACAAAGGTCACTGGTGTATTCGACTGGTGGGAGGAGTACTCATGGTAAGTAATAGTAGCAATATTGCAGTTTAAAAACTGGTTTTTGACAGATAAAATTCCTTCACTCAAAACTGACTCACTTAAATATAACAAACATAACACATGATGATAATTTCATACAGAACATGATGGTTCAATGAAGGGTTTGATGACTATGAAAATGATGTAAAACATACTGCATATGGTCGTCATCACCACCGACCCGACTGAACAACTGTGGGACGTTCTTAACTGACATGTTAAACAGCTCATCCCTCAGTTCAGTCTGAAGCTACTCTGGAGGCTTGTGGTTGTTTGTCACCTCACTACTGTGAGACATGTTAAATAATATTAATAGAACGTTTTTAATAAGTTATTAAAAGTAATTTTGGAAATGTAGCACCCCTAACAATTGTTGAAGAAATGTTCTCACTGAAAGGCTGACACCTACCACTAAGAGGAAATATGGATGAAATGGACAACAAATGAGTTGCAAATGAGTCCATCGACAGGACTGTATGAATAATGGAAAAAGTGTGAATGAAGTTCTCAAACAGTTATTATTTATTTATATAAATCTTCTGCAAATAAACACTGAAGTGGGAAAAAAGGCACTCTGCACTTAAGTACAGTTTTGAGGCACTTTCATTTACCTTTTATTTCTGCTCTATGGCATTTCAGAGGCAAATACTGTTCTTTTTACCCCACTGCATTTATTTGTTAACCTTGGTTACTAGTTAACGTCCATGTTCAGATGAATAATTAAAATATATACAGTATTTGTTGGCGCAGCCATGCCTTCTGTAAGAGCTGGAGTAGCTGGTAAAACGGAGGAAAAACATCACACTCAGCCGACATTACTCTTGGCCTGCATGCTACCCTTTTAGTGAATGAGCTGCAGCCATTTATTGCACATTGCACACCTGTGTGTAACCCCGCCCACACCCAAAAGTAGGTCAAGTGAGGACAAACAGATCAACATCGCAACAGTATTATATTAATATTATATGATATTGTATTATTTATATAAATTTTCTAAATAATTTTGTGTAATATCATGCAAAAATTCACAAGCAGATCAAGAAGTTTCACTGAAGCACCGTTAAAGTTCAGTCGTGTTAATTCAGATGTGCAACTGCATCAAGTCATAGGAGATAATATTTTATAGGTGGTGATTGGATGACAGTTCAGTTCTCATCAAACTATAAAAGAATTTAGGACTTATAGTATATTCTTAAGGTGAAGGTTTAAAACACACTTTGAAACTGTCTCCCTCTTTTTATGTGTTTACATATTTACGAGTTATACTATCTTTAGTCACCTATAGTTTCCGGTATCAATGTGGTAAGTGGGATGATTGACTGATCTTTTAGACTTTGGTTAGTAATTTGGCATTTGGCTTTGTGATGCTGTGTAGACACTGCCATGTATTAATTGGGCCAGTGAAAAAATCAGTTTGTAAAAGTTATTTCATAGTTTAATGATGAGTCGTAGATTTGTCATAAATTCTTGCAAAGGAACATATATTTGTGTGTATGTATACTTAAGAAATCTGAGGCTAGGAAATAGTGCTATTTGTTCTACAAAGGATCTGAACATGGTCATTGATGAGGACCAACATTGTTGCATATTAAAGCAAGTAAACAAACAATGTTTGTCATTATACTGTCATAGTATTTTATTCTGTGCCACTGTCATAAAAGTCTGACAGTCCTGTTTTATATATTTACAACTATGGAGATAAGTTCAACCAGGAAACATACACGAGACAGTAATTTATTGTTATCATTAAATCATTTCCTGGCAAAGATCTTCCCTTCCTTTTTGCTTTTCTCCTCAGCTGTGGTTTTAGACCCACTGAGCTTCCATGAACCGTTCCACAGAGCTTGCTGCTCAGTTGGTGTAAAGAGAGAGTTTTCATCTTTAGAACATTTGGTTCATTGACATGAATTTTGAATAAATAAATGGAAAAATGTTTTTTTTTTAGTGCATTTAACTATGTGAAATATGATCTTTCCTGAAGGAAAATTGCTAATGTTTGACAGCTCAGGTAAAGAAATTTGAAGCAGACATTTTGTAGTGAAGAAAAAGAATAGAAATGTTCTGCATGTATGAATCTGTGTAGTATTTATTGATTACATAGGCTGTAGAGTTTTGAAAAGATCAAAGATACCATATGGGGATGTTTGAGATTTGGTGATGAAGGAATGTCACCTGACCACTGCTTTAGTTCATTTTGTCACAATTAGCCCAACATGACCATCAATAAATGTTAATTAAGCTGCTCTGCTGTCTGTACTTTATATGTACTTTAGCTCACAGTGCCACCCTCAAAACTGCCAACCAAGGACACCTGAGTGGTCATCATTCAAGGTATTAGGGCACTAAAGCCTTGTGCACTTAGAGCTCTCATCTTTTCTTCTTCTGCTAAAACCTTGTCCTTATGTTCATTTCCAATGACTCAAGAACTCAAAGTCCTCTTTGTCCTTTGGCTGGTTGCAGCCGGTCTTGGTAAGTTACCTGAATTTTTATGTTAACTTTGAACACAGAGCATTTTTAAAAAAAAATACTTGTTTGTTGTTAGTTGCTGATGGATAAATTAGCCCAGACCATTATAGGTTCATTTGTCAGGTGAACGTTCTAATCAAGATAAATATTACTGTTTTTTCAGTTTCAGTTTTGGGAGTTCAGTTTTATTTCAGTTTAATTAAATTACTACAAAAAGTAGATATATTTCCCTCACAGCTGATTTTTTTTTTTTTATAATTGTACAACTTATTAAATCTTGATCAAGTGATACCCTTGTAAGTGGGAACTGCAGAGCTCCCAATGTTGTAAGGACTGTTTGGATAAACCTCTCTTTGCTACCATCGTCGTCTCTCTCCCTCAATCACAGTGATTTGAATTAGTTTCCGATGTATTTTTCTGCTGCTGCTCAAGAAGAAACCTGGGCCTCATTGTGTTTTAATTACCAGTGTAGATTATCTGTGAACAGCATGTTCTTTACATATTTAATGTGTTTAATTCAGTTTTGTTTCAAATCTAAACCCATATATTCTGTTAGATTGAAATAAGGAGTTAAAATGAAGGGACACTTTGCTTCAAGCTTGACCGAACAACAATTTTTTTTTTTTCACCTCACAATTGGTTTGATGGACAAACAATCAATTGTAAATAATTGACTATGAGGTTGATGACAATATGACTTTACCTTATGACCCTGATGTGAGCCTGCCTTTCTCTGGGAGTTTCTTCCTCTTGGACTGTCTCCTTTGGTTAATGCTTTACATGAAGGAAGTCAAAAAGAGCTTTGTGTTCGTTTTATGAGGCAGATGAAGGACAAGTTGTTTTTAGCTTTTGGGACTCTTAAATGTTCTTATTTGATTTGTTGTGAGACATTGTTAGGTGTTAAGACATTTTTCATCCTCAACATGAATGTGATGAATTGCTCAAAAATATCTTTTGTCCAGAATTTTGATGTGAATGCTGAGTCTTTTATACAGTGAACACTGGAGCTGTTTCAGGTTATGCAGTATAAAACATGACAGGGAGCCACATAGTTCACTAGTCACCTTTTACACTGTAATTCTGAATAGTCTGTTTGTTCAGGTGAAGGAAAAGCACTGCCTATAAACCTAAAATTTATGTTATTTATGTTATGTTGCTGGATGATAAAGTTGTATGTAATCTTTCCATGCCATATCATTTGTTAATTATATGCTGACTGGCATGAGCTTGTTGTTCATAGTTTGATGAAGATAAGGCTCCAGTTGAATGCTCAGCTGCACCTGCAGAAGTTCTCTGATGACTCTGCCATCATCAACCTCATCACAGATGGGGATGACAGGGAATGCAGAGAACTGACACAGGACTTTATGGACTGGTGCCAGCAAAACCACCTCCAGATCAACGTGGGGAAAACCCAAGAACTGGTGGTGGATTTCCGCAGGCGTGGGTTTGTGTTATGATCCTGGCAGCAGAGTTTTGAACCAGCTTGAGTTTATGGAGGGACTTTTGAGGAAGGCCGAGGAGGAGGGAGTTGCAGTAATCCAGACGGGAGGTGACGAGGCTGTGGACGAGGATGGGGGTGGTATGGCGGGTGAGGGAGAGGCGGAGACGGTTGATAGAATGAAGATGGAAATAAGCAGACCGGGTGATGTTATTGATGTGGGATTGGAAGGAAAGTGTACTGTCATGGATGACACCCAAGACTCTTAACCTGAGGGGAGAGGGAAACTGAAGTACCATCAATGCAAAGTGAGAAGTTATCAACTTTGGAGAGGGTGGATTTAGTTCCAATGAGAAGGAACTCAGTTTTACTACTGTTTAAGAAAGCTTGAGGTAAACCAGGATTTAATTTCAGAGAGGCAGAAGGAAAGGGAGGGAGGTGGGAGGGTGGAACTGGGCTGCAAGAGAGGTAGAGCTGGTTGTCATCCGCGTAACAGTGGAAAGAGATGTGAAATTTGCGAAAGATGTAACCGAGGGGGAGGAGGTAGGTGATAAAAAGGAGGGGCCCCAGGACTGAGCCCTTAATGATTCTGATGAGGGCTGTTTCAGTGCTGTAACGGGGGGTGGAAACCAGACTGGAAGTGCTCGTAGAGGCAGTTGTGGGAGAGATGAGCATTGAGTTGAGAAGAGACTATTTTTTCGAGAATTTTAGAGATGAAAGGTATGTTGGAGATACAGCGGGGCTTATTGAAATTGAAATGTTATTTATCGTTGGGATCAGATCCGGATTTTTTCAGAATTGGGGTAACAACTGCAGTTTTGAAAAGTGAAGGGACAATACCCGTGGTTAGAGAAGAATGGATAATGGCAGAAATGAGGGTTGTGGGGAGAGGGTCCAGCTGGCAGCAGTTGCGGATAAGGTCGGAGATTTCGGAGTCATCAGGAAGTTGGAAACAGGAAAAGAGCCGACTGTATGTGAAGGGTTCGTGCGAGGAGAAAAGTGATGGGTGAGAGCAGAGGTGTTGTTCGATATTGTTGATTTTATCATTGAAAAATAACATCAATGAATTGCAGAAATCAATTTAACCTATAAATATGGGTTCATCTGGGTGACCCAGGAACTGCTAAATGCAGGCAAGGCAGGAATTATGGGCACATCTGCACCCTTTTGCTCATTTTATTTATGACAGTGTGGATAATAAACATGAGCTGTCCACAAGAACTAGATAAGACAAGAATTTGGGAATACCACGGTTCCTGCCTTCCATAGCAACACATACACTCTAAGTCCACATAAGTCAAACAGATAATGATGAAGTAAAGCATATTATCAATCCAACCATAGTAAAAACTAGGAATAATATAACCTATAACAAAATACTATATCAGTGACATCTTATAAGGACCTGGGTGTTCACCTCAACAACAGACTGGACTGTACTCATAACACTGCTGCACTTTACAGGAAAGGTCTGAGCAGACCCTGTCTGTGTTCTGATGTAAATTTGTTGATATTATATTTTTAGCCTGTTTTTTAATTGCTCTTTTTACTATTTAACTGCTTCAATCCCCTTTGCTGCTGTATATTGCAAATTTCCTCACTGTGGCACAAATAAAGATTTATCTTATCTTATCTTCAACTCCTGCAACACCAACATTGGGTCCAACCACTCCATCGTCAACTCCTGCACCAACAACAGCAGGTCCAACCTTTGCATCTGCAACTCCATCTTCAAGTAACTCCACTTGTGTCCAACAAGAGAAATTGCCTTTATTTCCGAGATTTAATTCTTTTTTGGTGTTTACATCATGCTGTAAATGCTTACTGTTGTTTCTTCTTTTCCTTGGACTTTAAAGACCCTTGTGCAGGAAACCCGTGTGGCCGTGGGAGCACCTGTAAACCTCGTGCTGATCAACAATTTGTATGCTTGTGCAACGTTGGGTCCAACTGCTTCACCACCAACTCCTGAAACCCCAACGTTGGGTCTAATCGCTTCACCGCCAACTGATGCAACACCAACATCCAGTCCAACTGCTTCAACGCTAAGTCCTGCAACACCAACGTCAGGTCCAACTGCTTCACTGCCAACTCCTGCAACACCAACGTCAGGTCCAACTGCTTCACTGCCAACTCCTGCAACACCAACGTCGGGTCCAACTGCTTTGCCAACTCCTGCAACACCAACGTCAGGGCCAACTGCTTCGCCACCAACTCCTGAAACCCCAACGTCCACTCCTGCAACACAAACGCCAACTCCTGCAACACAAACATCGAGTCCGACCACTTCAACGCTAAGTTCTGCAACACCAACGTCAGCTCCAACTGCTTCACTGCCAACTTGTGCAACACCAACATCAGGTCCAATCGCTTCATCGCCGACTCCTGCCCCAACAACGGCAGGTCCAGCCACTCCATCTGCAACTCCATCTTCAAGTAATTCCACTTGTGTCCAGCAAGTGAATTTGCCTTTATTTCTGAGATTTCTTTTTTGGTGTTCACATAGCGCTGTAAATTCTTACTGTTGTGTTTTCTTTCCCTTTGACTTTAAAGACCCTTGTGCAGGAAACTCGTGTGGTGGTGGGAGCACCTGTGAAGCTCGTGCTGATCAACAATTTGTATGCTTGTGCTTGGCTGGTGATGTCTACAATACTGAGAGCAAGAGTTGTGAGAAAGGTAAGTACCCATATTTGTTTGGGTGCTCGCACTGTATACTCCATGAGAAAGTGACCTATTGAACACTAGTTATAATCCTGATAGTATCAGGTCTGTCAATGTTATAAGCATCTTTATTTGAACAGTGTTAGATTAATCATTTCTTGAAATATATTCACAACTACAGTTTCATATTTTAGGAAATTCCTTCAACACATTTTTACAGAGAGTTATATCAACAACTCTCAAGCTGGTAGGGTTAGAAAAATTCTTCACCTGCGCACATGCTTAGAAAAAAACTGGTTTCCAGTAGGATTTGGGCAGTGACAAGAACAACTAGTTGCATTTGGGGATGTCAGGCTTGTTCTTTCCTGGCTAAATACTAAGCTAACCAGCTGTCAGATGTTGCCTTTTATTTATTGGACAGATATGTATTTCCCAAATTGTTGAACTATTCTTTTAAATAAATGGTCATGACTGGAATGTAGACTATATAAAACTTTTTTTAATATGATATTTTCCTATTTTAGCCAAAGTTTTCCCTGGACAACTATCCCTGCCTACGTTGGAGTACAACGAAAAAGAATTTCTAAACGCCTCACAACAAATAAATTATGTGGTAATGAATGAACGCACGCAGCTAATACACACCAACTGCTTGTATGTTCTCTTAATATCCCTCATGTAATTGGTGACAAGTGATCCATGTATTCATTCATGATTTGTGCTTTTTGTTAATTCATTTTTTTCAGTAGACTTTTCGTGTTATTTTAACATGTTTGGCATTTGATGCAAAAATACCTGAAAGAAGAGCCGTTTGTTGAGTTCACAGACAACAGTGATAGTTCATCTTACCTGAGCTACACTTTGGTAAAAAAAAAAACCTGATGCATGTGGCAATGAACGCACTATTTTTGCTGCACAATATCAAAGCAGAATAATCAAATTTCATGTAAAACTTGATCTAAAGGGACTTTACATTCTCAGTTACATGATGGTCTAAACAAAATGATTTATTCTTTTCAAACCACAGCTCTCAGATGTTTTCAAGAACAATCCTGACTTCTCTTGATCTATAGTGCTGGAACTCACAGAGTAAGTCACACAGTGACAGTGGTGTTTACCATCTGACTGTCTCTCTATGTAGAACCACTTCCTCCAATACACTCACAGCATATTGCACATTTCTGAATAAAATCCCCATTAATTGTGACTTTTGTCTATATAGGAGAAGTGCAGGCAGCAGGGTTTGGTCAAGGTCAGGAAATGGGGTTGATGCAACTGTAGAGATCATCTTCACAGCAAGTTCTGACATCACAACAGATGAAGTCTTGACAACAATTAAGGAAGCCGCTGCAGCTCCCAACAGTACACTACTGTCAGGGGCAACTTTTCGAGGTAATTTTATTTATCAGGTTTTTCTGTCTGATCTTGATGTGGTTAAATGGTGAGAGTTATCTAAATAATATTCAAACAAGACATACAGATTTATTTTCAGGTAGAGCACAACTGAAGAATGATGTTTGAAAATGCTTTACACTGATTGTAACTGCTCCCAAAGTTTTCTTGTGGTACAGATAAGCCACCCTCTAACTGATGTTTGGTCATGATTTATTCTTTTCATTTCTTCAGTAAATCTTCCTTTTCCAATCCACACCGTGAAAAACTAACACAAGTAAACGACACAAACACAAGCATTTGGTCAGCACAAATTAAAACAAACCAAAACAAAATGTCATCAACATGTCAACAAAATCACATCACATACTGTGTGCGCCTCTGTCCAGAAACTTAGGAGTTCTTCAGTTCAGTTCCTTATCATCTTTCTCTTGCTAGCATCATTTTTCAGGCTGACCATTGTGTTTAGCTCCTGCCATCTCACAGCTCGTCTTCAAAACGATGAAGAAACAAAGTAACAACTGTCACGACCCGGCTCACAGATCACGACAAAAATAATGGGGAGCATACGATCAACTCAACTTTTAACAAATATTTATTTAAAGAATAAGCAAAAACGTAATTAACTCAAACAAGATGAGGTGTGTGCGTCAGTGAATCAGTGTGTCTGCTGTATGGGTGAGTGAAGTATGTATGTGTAGCATGTCCTCGTGTAAAACTAAATAAAGAGGGCCGAAGCCAACTAAACTAAACCATGCTGCCGCTCAGAGCGCCTGGAGGGAATGAGAGAGAGAGGGCGGGTGAACAGCCACGGCTTAAATCCACCTAGGAGACTGGCCAGGCACTCCCAGGTGCGCCAAAACCCCGCCCACCAGCAACACCGTGAAAAAACCCAACAGAACCAGGGGAAAAAGACAAATACAATACAACAGGCCCTAGTGGGAGGGCCATCACACAACAAAATAGCAAACCTGACGAGACAAACAGCGTGACATGAGGTGTGGTAAGACTTATTCCCTACGAGACAAGACAAACTGGCACAGGACAAAGGGAGGTAATGGGGTACCGGTGGAGACAATCAGGGCAGGGCAGACAATCACACTGGTGGGAACACAAGAGGAAGGATAAGCTACCTGAAACAAGAGGAGAATGGGTTCCCAAATTAAAACAGGAAGTGATGTGACAACATGGAGAGAAGACAGAAAAGAAAAAAGGTAACATAGCGTCTTTTCTTAGACACGACACGGTGCTGCAGTTCTTTTACAAATATTTCACCAAATTGCAGACAAGTGGCATTTTCTGGGAAGTCTAAATCTCAGTTTTTTGTGTCTGTTTATGTCTAAAGTGAGAGAGCTTTATGCTTTTGATTTAAAATGGAAAGTGAATTTAAAAAATGGTGGCACATGTACATGAAGAAAAACCTGAGAAAATGTGTTTCATTTTCATCCCGCCATGTGGTTTGATATCCTTTTTTCATTTCCAATAACATGTAATTAGTCACTGCTAATACACTTAACACAATAAGCACTGCTTTCATTTGCAATTTGAATGATCCTTGGATTGAGCTAAAATCTCCTCCACAGCTAAACTGTTCAGCCAGAGGTGTTACTTATTGCAATGCAAAGTTTCAATCTGTTCAATGTATTTTCAAACTCAGTAATATGGAGCTCCAACTTGTGTCTTATACATTTGAGCTTCATATTTTACCTCATAACACTGATTACTACATTGTTCTCAAAAGGGTCTCAAAAGAATTCTCTGGGGTGTTGTACAGACACATGAGTGCTTCAGAGTAAGGCTCAGGATGCTCATCTAAACTCTACAGTTTTGTCAGCAACCCAGGAAAAAAATTCATTGTTTTATTGATCATCAGTTTAGTGGAGTTGTTTTGGGGAAGCTTTTTCATTTTTTCAGTTTTTGTTGACTTTGTTGCTTTTCTTTCCTGTGCTTGTTACTTGTAAATCTCCATAATGGTAGTTGTCAGCTACTATCGGCACACTGTACATTTAAAGCTCATAGTTCATATCATGTAGTTATTTGTTAGTTTTCTATCTTCTTTTGTTTCATTCACTTAAAGGTGTAAACATTTGTGAGAGGAAACCCTGTGATCTGATAACTACAATATGCTCACCACAAGAAGGATCTTTTAACTGTACATGTAAGGAAAACTACATTTGGACGACCTACAGCGACAGAACATGCGGTGGTAAGAGCATTTAGTATATGTGTGCATGTGCATGTGATTTAATAACCTCTCTTAATCTAAACTACAAACTGCCTCAACCTTTTCTCCTCTTGCAGTTTGTCTCTGTGGCCAAAAAGCTGTGGATAACAAGGAATGTGTCAAGTAAGAGCATTAAGAGTATTAATTGTCTGATTATATTTCAACAACATTTCATGCAAATCGTAGTGAGGAAAAAAAGCTTTGAGCTGCTGTTAATACGACCTGTGTTTGTGGAGAGCTTGGGCGTATTTAAAACTGTAAAATGAATCTTCTTGTCTTTCAGTTGTCCCTTTGGTTATTCTGGTTTGAACTGCAAAGAATGTGAGTATACAGCATTGGTTTTACACTGAAGGCAAAAACAACAACTCAAATTACATGACACACAAGTTACATAATGACAACATTTTTTTTTAAGACAAACACAAGAAACCAGTATTTGAAAATAGTGATAGAAATTAATAACACACATCAAGAAATCAGTTTTGCTACTTTATGAAGGATGTTCATGAAGGAAAACTGTTGATTCACACAAATGTAGCCACGTCCTCTAATGGTGGAACATTACCTCCCCAAATCATGTTCGTGCACAACTCTGAAACCCACTGAAATCTTTCAACACATTAGACAGAAAATGTATATCGCTTTAATATTTGTGCATACGAACTAAACTACAGTTTAAGATGCTACTTAAGATTTTATTCAGCCTTCTCAGTTTGATGAAGTTGAACCAGAAGCTCCTGAGTTGCTCTGGTCATCAGGACTTGCTTTCCTATAAGATGTCCATCTGTGTGTATGTGTGTGTATTTATGTTGTATGTCAACTGTTTGTCTTTGAGCAGGTAATATGATTTCCATGTTAGAATACAGAGAGATAGCAGTGAATTTGTTTACAAGTCTTCCATTTTGAAAATCTGATGATTCATCATGATGTATAGAATGGGTGGAGTCTATATAATGTCTGTGACTTTGGTTTACTTTTATTATGAAATACTTTGCTGATAAATAGTATTTCTAAAGTCATTTCAATAGCGTAGCCTTGTTTCTGACTCCCTTGTCATTGTGTTTTGTTAGCATGGCAGCTGGCGCTAGTAATTGTAGGTTCTGTTCTTGGAGGACTGCTGCTCATCACACTCATTCTTCTGCCTATAGTGGCACAGAAGTGAGTTTCTCATCCATTCATTCACCCACTTCCAATTATTTTTTATGTCTTTGCAATGTTTCTCTTTCATTCATGCAACACATTCATGAAAAAAAAGGTCAAAAAGTAAGAATAATACAATAATACAGATATCAGCAACCGTAAACAGTAATATTGACTTTTTCTTTCTTTTTTAAGATCCTCAAAGAAGAGGTTCAGGAAGAGATTCAGGAAGAAGTTCAAGAAGAACAAAATTGCAGGCACCTCTTCTGCCAAGGTAAAATTGGTTTCCAGGGGCTCAGTCAACAGCCAGAGAGCAACTAGGATCCCAGGCAACACAACCACCAGCAGCTTGGACAGAAGGGACGAACTGGAGATGAATTAATTCTCTTTCCCCCCAAAATAACTTTACACCCTCAATATCCCAATACAGAGTTGTATAAAATAAGATGGTTACTACTTCAGAGAGTTTAATTGTTTAATAGCACTTAGCCAGAAATAGAGGCTCAGATTGGGCTGAAACACAGAGATGAGGATGTTTGATATCATTTTCTTGTCCAGTTAATGTCTCGCTCATCCATGAAGTTTCAATTGATCTTTTTTTGTGAAAAGTGGTTCAGGTTTATGATGAGTCACAACTTTATGTTTAAGTCACTTCTCATAAAATTCTTGACTTATTCCTTCAAATTAGGGCCTGTTTGTCCATCTGTGAGGGGCCAAGCAGGCAGGCGGAGACAAAGGTAGATTTTGAAAGAAAAGGTTTTCTTTACAAAAATGAATCCATACATAAAGTTCTGGGCCCATAAAAAGGTCAACTAAACAGAACTTAACTCAAGCTACAACAAATTAATCCTAATTAGCCTCTGCCTGGATTTAAGGCCTCCATTCACAGCCGCCAACCCTTTTACAATGGCCTGGCCAGATGATGCCTCCTCTTCAGCTGAACCCTCACCACAGGTAAATCAAAAGAAACAAGGTCAAAACTTAAGACAAACTAACTTAAACAAAAGTGTAAATGTACAAAAGTTAACTAAATGTGCGCGCTTACAAATAGAAACTATTGTACTATCAACTTAAACCAAATAAACATGCGTGTGTTGTATGAAACAAAAGTTGTTGTGTCTTCATTTATGTGTATAGTTTGTATGTGCAATGTGAGTGTCATGTGTAAGGTCAAAAGGTCAAATAAATAAGCAAATAGACAATTTATGTAAACTAAAAAACCTGTGGTGAGTGCAGGAGGGTTAACACTATGTGCAACTAAGCTGTGTGGCAGCAGATGCAGCCATCACACCATCCATACATTTCACTTTCACTCATTTAAATGTTTATGACATTGAAATCTTTTGATATTCTGTTTCGTAAAACTGAGAGTATATTTGTATATTTTTAACATGAATAAAATGAAACAACAATATCTAAAAATGTTCTACCAAATACGTTATTGTTTTAGTGTCCTTCGTCACTCACAATATCATCTGACACATTATTTCTAGCTATCGACATTATTGATTTCTCGCCATTGACATTATTGATTTCTCAAGGATCTTTAAGAGAGAGAAACTACAACTGAGAAGGTCAGTTTGCTGCTTCTGTTTCGTGTGTTTTAAATGTTTTAGAAGGTTTAACTAACCATAATCTTACAGTAATGAGGAAAATATTTCAAACCTGGATATACAATCAAACCCTGGTTTTGCAAAACATTTAAATCTTATATTTAATTGAAAATAGAACAAAGAAAACACATTCAATGTTGAAACTGAAAAAATATTGTTTTCCAAAAAATATATGTTCATTTAAGGTTTAATGCCAGCAACACATTTTTAAAAAGTTGGGACAGCCATTGTGTTGCATCACCTCTTCTTTTAACAACACTTATTTGGGAACCGAGGAGACCAGTTTCTGGAGTTCTGACAGTGAAATGTTTTCCCATTCTTGCCTGATAAAGGATTTCAGCTGTTTTTTGTTTCATAATGCACCAAATGTTTTCAATGGGTGGCACATTGGGACTGCAGACAGGCCAGTTTAGCACCCGGACTCTTCTACTACAGAGCCATGCTGTTGTTATACGTGCAGAATATGGTTGGCATTGTCTTGCTGAAATATGCAAGGTTTTTCCTTTGAAAGATGACATCTACATGACAGCATATGTTGCTCCAAAACATGTATATTGTTCAGTATTAATGGTACCTTCCCAGATGTATAAGTTCCACATGCCATGGGCACTGATGCATCCCCATATCATCAAAGATGCTGGCTTTTGAACTGTGTGCCAGATGGCATCCGGACTTGCTTTGGAGGTTCATGAAGACGTTTCTCTTTTCATCCAAGAAGCTACTAGAAGGTACTTATCCTCTATGAAACAGATACATGTCGGTCAAGGTTTTACTGTCAAGTCTTGATTTGTTCATGTTCTCCATGTTAGGAGTATTCTGGACAAACAAATAGATGTAAAATCATTTCAATTTACAAGTCATAAAATGGTTTTGATACGCGTCTTATTGGCAGAAGATCGCCCTTAGGTCAAGAGAATAAACCTTCCTGTCCATATTGTTGTGAAACAAGTGATTAGGACTGCTGGGACATGAGCGATTAACACAACTGCCCCACCCCTCCATTGAAGTGGTCCTCCAACCAGTGGCAGTGCCCAACAACCTGCTGTGCATTGACCTGGACAAGGTGTGCAACGGCCAGAGGGAAGAGTCACCTGTCCATGGTGAGTGTTGAAAATATCATATATATTTAAGCCTCAGGAAAGACTATTTCTAAAAATATTTTGTTGTGTATGATTGAAAGAGTGTAATTGACAATCAAAAAGTAATTCAGTGACACGCCAAATAAACTTAAAGCATAATTAAAATACTGAACTAATGTAATAGGCTGTAGGGCATTAGCACAAACATGGCACAATTTAATGTACATGCCACAGTCCTGCCTGCCACAGTGCACTCAGTCTCCCTTTGCCAGGTTGTTCTTGATGTTTCCCAAGGCTTACCAGCACTTTGCTTCTCACTTTAATTCTCTTTTGCCATCCCTGTCTGTTTGCATTAACCTGGAATTCACCACAGCCCCCAGTTCCTGTTCTGCTCCTGTGTATCTGGTTTTGTTTGTCTGTTCTTCATGGCTGTTGGCATTTTCCTTGGACTGCCTGACGGTAAGAAACTACTCTAAGTCTACTCTCCTGTCTTTGCTGTGGCTCAGACACTCTCTTGTGTTGCCTCACTCTTGTGTTGCCTTGATTGTTTGTAAAGTAATAGTCTTTTCCGACATTCTCAGCTCTGAGAGTGTGTGTTGCCATTGAATCCAACCCCACTCCCCATTACAGTACAAGAATGAAAGGAAACATTATAAAGAGAAACACCACTAAAATGGACAAAAGTCAGCAACAAGAAATACAGCACGTTACCTGATAAATGCACAGTACTAACTCATTGTCATGCGACTTATTGAAGACCAAGATGACTGTGTATTGAACAACAGGGGTTGCAGTGACAGCTGTGTCCATGGACCATTTGGGGTGCAGTGCATCTGTCCATCAGGATTTCAGCTGATGGACAGCCCACAGGTAATTTCCAGGTAAACAGCAAGTCTTGCTTGGATACTTGTAGTACTTTTCTGAAGTGTATCAAAATGTTGTGCGTCGAGAGGTGAAAGCATGTCTCATCTGTACTCAGTGAGTATTGAATGAGTTGAATCTTTAGAGTTGTTGTGATGTTCTTGAATGAATGCTCCTAAAGTTATGAATGAGAAACGTGGTGCATGTAAAACTCCTGCATAATGGCTGCATCAAGTCATCATGTTAGTATGACTTGGATTGGACAGCATGTTGAAATAATATGTCAAAGGTAATATTAAGTCTGACTAAAGGCGACACTGTGGTTTTGTATTCATCTTTCAACCCGTGCAGAGAACTGTTCCTTGGAGAAAAGTTATGTGATATATAATGGATTTATTGTGATGCAAGGATACATGGCTTAAAGTTCTCCGGCATTGTGCTGAAATTCTGATGTGGAACCAGGAGCATTTTACATTCAAAAATAGATCATTATGTCTCAGAAGAAAAATCTTTCATTTTTTTGAATGTCATGGATCCAAAATATGTCCATATACAGCCATAGGGTGCCCTGTGTTTTGAATTAATGAAGTGGACATATTTATTAGAAAATCTATAAGAAAAATTTTCATTTCCACTGTGTCTCAGCGAAGTGTCAGCTCAAGTGAACATGCTATTTTGACTAAGCACTGCAGTGAATCGGGTATTCCTTTTGTTTTTGTATCATTGTTGCGATCAAAATCCTGGGGGGTCAATATCAGAGCTGGGGGTATGAGGGTACTTTTACAGAATAATAATGAAAAAAATGATGCAATTGTCTGCAATTTGACACACAAATTCAAAGACTTCTATATCTTCTATCTTTCTATAACTCAGCATCTCACACTGTATATTTCGGTAAATACTGTATATTTATTTAGAGATTTAGAGTCAATTATTTGTGTTTCTCTGGTTGATGAAAATGACACTCACTTATGGGTCAAGGTTCACCTGTGTGCAAGACTCCAAAAAGAATCCCTCTTTCAAACTCTCTCCAAGTTCACCAAACTGTTATTATTTTTTGGTGGAAATCTCCACTACATTTATTTGATAAATTTATTTACTACTTTCCATTTTCAAATTATTAACATGACATAACGTGAATATTCAAATAATATGAGACAATATCATCTTATTTATATACGTTTTTATATAACTAAATATTATTTGAATTTCCCCTCTGGAGATCAATAAAGAATTCTGTTATCTTATGGAATATGGATTTTGCTGATTATGCTGCTATAGGTCTAAACTGCCGGTGGACTTCCCATGATGCACTGAACTTCACTCTCTCTCTCCTCCACCTGTATCGATTCATAACCCATCAATGCATCTTACTAATTCAACTTCTTCCCTCTCTTGTAGTTTTGTGCATTCTGCAGGTATGTGTGTCACTGGATCTGCAGAGTCTGGAAGTTTTACCTTGCCACTGTTGCATCAAGTGCTTGCTCATGATGGGAACTGTTGGGTCTCTATAAGTAATATAAGAGTATGTATATCTATGTAAAGTGCCTTGAAATGATTTTTTTTGTGATTTGGTGCTATACAAATAAAATTGAATTGAACTGAATTCACTGATCCCTGTGTGACAGTTTAGGTGTTCTTTAACTGGACCTAGTAGCGAGACACAGACAAGTGTGAAGGCTTAAAGGGATTTATTTACAAAAAATTCCAGGAAATCACAAAAGACGGGTATTTGGCTGATGCTACTGGTGGTGGAGGGGATGTGGCTTGAGAGTTAAGTGGTACACAGGAGGAACAGGTGGGAATGAGCACAAGAGAGACAAAGCCAACCAAACACTGATGACACTTGAAACACTGGAAACTAGAAGCACTGGTCACCAGGGCGATCAGGCAGCTTACAGGTCAAAGATAGAGAGAAAGATAGGAAAAACCCTAAACCAAAAAGACTGGATTTAAAACTAGAAATGTACAGAAAATAAACTAAAAAACACACAAAAATAAACCAAGAGACTGAAACCATGACACCCTGGGTGTTAGATTTAAGTAACCAGCAGATAAAGTTGTTCCATTGAAGTAAAGGTCAGGTGTGTTAATTCAGTTATGCAACAGGGATCAAAGTCATCTTGGAGATAATATTTTATATGTGATTGAATGATAGCTCAGTTCTTATCGAACTATAAACCATTTAGGACTTCCAGTATATTCTTAAAGTGAAGGTTTAAAACACACTTTGACACTGTCTACCTCTTATTTTTTAAATTGGTTTCCATTTTTACAAGAATATTGCTGTGTTCGCTTTTCAAAAGATCAAATAAACCATATGGGAATGTTTGAGTGGTGTTGATGAGGGAATGAGACCCAACCTCTGCTTTAGTTCATTTTTCACAATTAGCCCAATATTACCTTCAATAAATGTTAATTATTAGTTAATTGATTTGTTAACATTATCTCATGTAGCAAACAATTGTGATTTTGACAAAATGTTATTCTGTTTCATATGTGCTTTACACTGTAACAGGCTTCGCTACTGGTTTACCCCTTTTGAGGTGGCTGTAAAGGGCTTAGCACACTAACTACCATTATCCACCTGATGACCTGCACAGCCTTTATGTGACAGGATGTCATCCCTGCTGTCTCAACAGACTCTTCCCAAGTCTCCCCAACAGAGGACTTCCCCACAGCCCCCCTTGCTTGGCACTGTGGGAAGCCTTGCCCCTGCGTTGAAATACCCCAGATGGTGCATGATTGGACTGCTCTACTGTCTATACTTTATGTGTACTTTGCATGAACTTTAGCTCACAGTGCCGCCCTCAGAGGAGTGGCTAATGAATAAAACTGTCAACCAAGGACACCTGAGTTGTCATCATCCAAAGTTTCAGGGCTCCAAATCCTTGTTCTCCTCTTCTGCTAAAGCAAAAAAAGTTATTTTCCAATGGCTCAAGAATTAAAACTCCACTTTGTCCTTTGGCTGGTTGCAGCCTGTCTTGGTAAGTTGTCTGAATTGTAACCTTAAATCGTAAACATTTTTTAAAAATCTTTTAAATCGTTTTAGTTGCTGATGGATGAATTAGCCCAGATGATCACAAGTTCATTTGTCAGGTGAACTTTATAATCATGATAAATATTCCTGTTATTTCTGTTTTTTATTTCAGTTAAAATAAATTACTACACAAAGCACATATATTTCCATCACAGCTGATGTTTAAAATGAACTTTAATTATTATTATTTTTTAACTTATTAAATCTTGATCCAGTGATACCCTTGTAAGTGGGAACTGCAGAGCTCCCAGTGATGTAAGACTGAGGACTGTTTGGATAAACCTCTCTTTGCTGCCACCATGGTCTTTCTCTCTCAGTCACAATGATTTGAATTAGTTTCCAATGTATTTTTCTGCTGCTGCTCAAGAAGAAACCTGGACATCATTGAGTTTTAAATACCACAGTAGATTTTCCCTGAACAGCCTGTTCTTTAAATATTTAATATGTGTTCCCTCAGTTTTGTTTTGTTAAGATTTAAAATGAAGGGACAATTTGCTTCAAGCTTGACCAAACAACATTTTTTTAAAAACCTCATGATTGGTTTGGTGGAAAAACAATCAAATGTAAATATGTGACTACTAGATTGATGACAAAATGAATTTACCTTATGAACCTGATGATAGCCTGCCTTGCTTTGGGAGTCTCTTCCAGTCAAAGAAGTCCATTTGCTGCCCTTAGACTGTCTACTCTGGTTAATGCTTTACATGACGGATGTCTAAAAGAGCTCTGAGTAAGTTTTATGGAGGCTTTTTTGGTTTTATGGAGGAAGTTTTACGAATGCAGATGGAGGACAAGTTATTTTCAGTTTTGGGGATTTATATAAAAAAAAACATATTGGTGTGAAATTTGTTTTGAATCCAATTTGCATAGATGAAAAGAAATATTTGTAACACAGTGAATTATTTTTCACTTTGTTTTTAGTTGATTTGTTTTCATCAAGGCATTTTGCATCCTCAACATAAATGTGACACATTGTTATAGTTTTTGTACTGAGTTTAATGTAAATGCTGAGCCTTTTACAGAATAAACACTGGAGCTTTTCCAGGTTATCAAAAAACCATAACAGGGAATTGCATTGTTCACTATTCACCTTTTGAACTGTAATTCTTGTGACAAAGATTAGTCACTGTCTATAAACCCATAATTTATGTTGCTAGATCATAAAGTCCTGTGTAATCTTTCCATGACATATCATTTGTTAATGATATGCCGAGTGGCATGAGCTTGTTGTTAATAGTTTGATGAAGATAAGGCTACAGCTTTATTATAATGCAGGATGAATTTGAAAAAAATTCTCTTATTTTTCTAGAGGCAGGCTCAACCACTCCCTCATCTCCTCCAACATCAACAAGGACGAGTCCAACCACTCCATCTATAACTCCTGCCTCAACAGCAGTGGATCCAACCACTCTATTGACAACTCCTGCCACGACAACAGTGGATTCAACCACTCCATCGACAACTCCTGCCACGACAACGGTGGGTTCAACCACTCCATCGGCAACTCCTGCCATGACAAAAGTGAGTTCAACCACTCTATTGACATCACCTGCCATGACAACGGTGGGTTCAGCCACTCCATCGACAACTCCTGCCACGACAATGCCAGGTTCAACCACTCCATCATCAACTCTTGCCACAACCACGGTGGGTTCAACCACTCCATTGACAACTACTGTCACGACAATGCCAGGTTCAACCACTCCATCATCAACTCTTGCCACAACCATGGCAGGTTCAACCACTCTATTGGCATCGTCTGCCACGACAGCGGAAGGTTCAACCACTCCATTGACAACTCCTGCCACGTCAACAGTGGATTCAACCACTCCATCGACAACTCCTGCCACGACAGCGGTGGGTTCAACCACTCCATCGACAACTCCTGCCACGACAACGGTGGGTTCAACCACTCCATCGGCAACTCCTGCCATGACAAAAGTGAGTTCAACCACTCTATTGACATCACCTGCCATGACAACAGTGGGTTCAACCACTCCATCGACAACTCCTGCCACGACAATGCCAGGTTCAACCACTCCATTGTCAACTCTTGCCACAACCACGGTGGGTTCAACCACTCCATTGACAACTACTGTCACGACAATGCCAGGTTCAACCACTCCATCATCAACTCTTGCCACAACCATGGCGGGTTCAACCACTCTATTGGTATCGTCTGCCACGACAGCGGAAGGTTCAACCACTCCATTGACATCATCTGCCATGACAACAACAAGTTCAACCACACTATCGACAACACCTGCCATGACAGCAGCAGGCTCAATGACTCCAACCACAACTTCTGCCAAGACCACAGTTGGTCCAACCACTCCATTGACAACTCCTATCGAGACAACGTTGGATTCAACCCTTTCATTGACAACTCTTTCCACAACCACGGTGGATTCAACCAATCCGTCAATCACTCCTGCCTCAACAACTGTGGGTTCAACCACTCCGTCAACAACTCCTGCCACGACAACAGCAGGTTCAGTGACTCCATCCACGAGTTCTGCCAAGACAACAGTGGGTTCAACCACTCTATCAACATTTCCTGCCATGACAATGGCAGGTTCAACCGCTCCATCAAATACTCCTGCGACAACAACAGTGGGTCCAACCCCTCCATTGACAACTTCATCCATGACAACAGCAGGTTTAACCACTCCATTGACAACTCCTTTGATAACAACAGCAGGTCCAACCTTTCCATTTACAACTTCTGTCAGGACAACAGTGGGTCCAACCTTTCCATTTACAACTTCTGTCAGGACAACGCCGGGTCCAACCTTTCCNACGCCGGGTCCAACCTTTCCATTTACAACTTCTGTCAGGACAACGCCAGGTCCAACTTTTCCATTTACAACTCCAGTCAGGACAACGGCGGGTCCAACCCCTCCATTGACAACTCCTGCACCATCAACAGCAAGTTCAACCACTCCATTGACAACTCCATCTTCAGGTAATTCCACTTGTCTCCGTCAATGCTAATTTCCTCCATTTCCAAGTTCCAACTGTTCAGATAATGCTGTTAATGCTTTAATTTTTGTGATTTCTTTTCCTTTGACTTTAAAGACCCTTGTGCAGGAAACCCCTGTGGCCAAGGGAGCACCTGTGAACCTCGTGCTGATCAACACTTTGTATGCTTGTGCTTGGCTGGTGATGTCTACAATTATTTTATCAAAAATTGTGAGGGTGGTAAGTACCCATATTTGTTTGTGTACCACCACTGTGTACCCAGTGTTGCATTCATCGTTTCATGAAATATTCACAGCTACAGTTTGATAATCTGGGAAATATTCACATTTTAAAGAGAGTTAGATCAACTCTCATATATTTCCAGTAAATATGGCATGCTTAGCTTAGCTAAGCATGGAGAGGTGAAAAGTGAAGCACTGCAGAACCAGAACTGCAGCTGCCTGATTCGTAACAGAAACCTGATTTGTTCAACTCATGTGCAAAACTGTGACTGTAAAACGTAAATGTTTTGAGAGCTGGTAGGGTTATAAAAATCCATCACCTGTGCACATGCGTAGAATAAACAAGGTTTCCAGTAAAATTCGGGCAGTGACAAGAATAACTAGTTGTGTTTGGGCATTTCAGGCTTGTTGGTTTCCAGTCTTCATGCTAAGCTAACCATCATGTTGCCTTTAATTTATTGGACAGATATGTATTTCCCAGTTTGTTGAACATTTCTTTTAAATAAATGCTTATGACTGGAATGTAGATTATTAAAAACTTTCTGGTGATGATATTTTCCTATTTTAGCCAAAGTTTTCCCTGGACAACTATCTCTGCCTGGCTTAGAGTACAACCAAAAGATGAGTGACATGAAGTCAACAGAATTTCTAGAAGCCTCACATCAAATTAATGATGCGGTAAGCCATCAGTTCTCTCCTAGGTATTTTTTGTAAATGTTGGACTTGGAATGAAGGCAGCTAATACACACCCACTTGTTGTATGTTTTCTTAATATCCCTCATGTACTTGGTGACGAATGATCGATGTATTCAGTCATGATTTGCTCTTTTTTTTCATTCAGATTTTTCAGTAGACTTTTCTTGTTGTTTTGAGTTATTTTGTTTTTCTTCCCAAAACACAGTTCTTTGTTGTTTTCATGGACAATCCTGATTTCTCTGGGTCTATAGTGCTGGAACTCACAGAGTAAGTCACAGAGTGAATTTCCCCACTGAGGGATGAATCAAGGAATATCTTATCTTTACCATCTGACTGTCTCTCTATATAGAACCACTTCCTCCAATACACTTACAGCATATTGCACATAATAATTGCTCAATAAAATCATCATTAAGTGTGACCTTTGTCTATATAGGAGAAGTGCAAGCAGCAGAGTTTTGTCAAGGTCAGGAAATGGGGTTGATGCAACTGTAGAGATCATGTTCACAGCAAGTTCTAACATCACAACAGAGGAGGTCTTGAAAACGATTGCAGAAGCCACTGAAGCTCCCAACAGTCCACTGTCAGGGACAACTTTCCGAGGTAAGTTTATTTATTAAGTACATCTTTCTGATACTGATGTGGTTTGATGGTGAATAATATTCAATAATGATAATATAAATAATATTCAAACAAGACATACATATTTATTTTCAGGTTGAGCATAACTGAAGAATTATGTTGGAAAATGCTTTACACTGAGATTCATTCATTCATCTGTCAAATATAGAAGAATTAACTGAACATGCTATATTTTACAAATAGTTTGGTTTTATTTTTTTTCGATCATTACTTTAATGTTTGCAGATTGCAGATTTTTCAGGCTATGAATAGCAGAACCCTTTATTACTGTCATATTTTATGAACTGCACTCACTTTGAGGGTTTTTGACCTAGTCATAATTTCACTTACTGTGATAAAATATGCTAAGAAATAAAATACAAATATAATATACATGATATATTGTGGCGAGATTCAGATTTCGCAACTGAGGAACAGGCAACTAGAGATGAACTTTTATCTACTCAACTTGTTATTAAGTTTCACACAAAGCAAAACTCAACAAACCTGCTGTTCTCAAGTCAAGTGTGATGAGCGTTACCGGCCTCACCCATGATGTCAAATGTCCCTTCAATGGAAGCAACTATAAACATTATAAGTAGCCATTAACATGAACAACAAACAACAGGCACAACTGGCAACATTCACCCACATGAAATACATCAATAAACATTTCCTATTTTTCATAAACAGTCTTTAAACATAGAGTAACAAGGCATGCTGGAAAGTCTCCGTCCCACTCATTCCCCAACACGCTATGCATTGTTGTATTATAACTAGGGGTGTGACTTGAAAAAATAATCTAATTAATTAGAGGTTTTGTTATTAATTAATTTCAATTAATCTGATTTTAATCAAATAACAATATCTGCCACAAGAAGCAACATTTTTCAATTTAAATGGATTTTGGTATATGACTGAATCAAATGATAGACACATACATTTAAACAACAAAACATTATTTATTTTGCATAAGTGTGACTATAAATCATAATGGTGACTATAATGAAGGTTTCATGGAACTTTATTTAAACTCAAACTCTTTTAATGTCATGTTTAATGTTTACATTAAAAGTGCAATTTCAAGTATATTCAGAACATTGGAAACTCTGGCCATTGAAATCATGTAAAATCAGACCAGTGGGGTATACTATGAAGCGAGTTTAACCTATTCCGAATTAACCGTGGGCTACCAAGGCAAGTCGGGGTTCACAAACTCTGGGTGCCTCAGCTGGAGTTAATCGGTACTACGACGGTGATTAAGATGTTGGTTTGTTGAGTCCGTGTCAATTTAATCAGAGTCTGTGCGCGCTCGTGTAAAAGAGGCCTGTTCAGCAGCGTAGACACAGTTTCTGTGTGATGATTCGTGTTCCATGATTTTCACCGGAAGAAAGAACTTTAAAGAATTTACTGTGACTGCAGACACAGTAAATTCATTAGTTCAGTGTTCATGTGTTGTTGTTTTTTGCCATACGGACTCCTATTTTATTTGTTATACGACTGAGATGACAGGACATGTAAAATAGATGAGTTTCAATGAATAGCTTTAGTGTATAGCGCGCCCCATTTAATGGGGAAATAGAAATTAGTTGTGTCAAGGACCAAGCAGTAAAGTACAAAAAATACAGTTTTATAGTTCCAAAAAATGGAATGGATTTACTTTCAAAGAAAAACAAAGTAACTTTCACCAAAACAAACCAAAATTATAGGGCCCTTAAAAGAGGTTAACAAAATATAACTCTACCTTTTGTTAGCCTTATTTTCAGTAGACACCAACTCAATTGACAGACCTGACCAAAATGAGACACTGGGCAACATATATAGTGGTTGATCAGCCCACATTTAACACACGGTGGGGAGAAACTATATACACAATAACTAAAACTAACACAAACACAATGACACCCTGATCCCCCCCCCCCCCCCCCATGATGCAAGAGCTCTTGGTCTGGTCTGTGGGAGGGACATCAGCATAAAACCAGTCTCTGCCCTCAGCCCCATCTTTTGTCCGTCTACCAACAGGGAATGCCACACAGCAGCCAGGTAACTCAAAGACAGAAAAAATAAATTAATACAAACAAATAGCAAAATGACAAACAATGTAAACTAAATGTGTGTGCTCCATCCAGAAAACAGTGTTCTGTCAAAGTGCTAATACACCAATTTTAAACAAAACAAACTATGTGTAGTGTATATAATTTAAGTGACTGCAACTCAAAGTAACCGGACATGTGGTAATGGAGTCTAAGAGTGTGTTAAGGGTACAAACTTTTGTGTGGCTGTGGGCACGGCCATCACATTGAGATTGCCCATTACTGAAAAAAAAATAACCTTAGCAACGCCGTTTATTTTAATATTGTTATTCCCATCACTAGCAGTTCTGTATTAATTATTACAGAAAATGTTTCAAAAAAAGTCTGTTGGAGTTTGCAAAGGTCGTGTCTGACAGTGTGTTTATGCAGGTGCATGTAGGTAGGGGAGCCCAAAAGTATTTTTTATTGACCTAAGGTTCTGCCGAAAAAGTTTGGGAACCACTGCATTAACTCACAGCAAGTATAGTGATGATCTGTTTTCTTTTTCTGTTTATGCCTAAAGTGAGTGATGGTAACACTCACCATTACATTGTTTAATCCAAGAATTCAGTGGTATGCTTGTACAGATATGGGACTGTTTTAGAGATGAAATGTAAGACTTGAGATGTTCATAAAAACACCACATTTTGTTTCACTTACCCAGCACAAAACATTTCACTGTTATCAGTTTTGTTGAGTTGTTTGGGGAGAGAGTCTCATGATTTTTTTATTTCTTTCGGCATTTGTTAGTTTTCTGCATATTTTGTACCACTGAACCTATTTGAGTTATGTGTATTGATAATGTCCTCTTTCATTTTATTTGTTTAAAGAGAAAAACCTGTGTAATAGGGAACCCTGTGATCTGAATACTACCACATGCTCATCACAAGATGGATCTTTTATCTGTACATGTAAGGAAAACTACATTAAGATGGACAAAAGTGGCAGAGCGTGCATTGGTAAGAGAGATTTAATGAGTAGAAGTGTGTGTGTCTGTTATATCATAAACAATTTTAATCTAAACTACCAACTGCCTCAACCTTTTCGCCTTTTGCAGCATGTCCCAGTGGCCAGAAAGCTGTGGGTGAAGAGATGTGTGTCAAGTAAGTGTTTAAAAGTTGTAACATGTTTTGAAAATGTAACAATATCATATGTCTAACTATAGTTCAATTTTTCATTCAAATTGTAGTGAGGAAAAAAAGCTGTTGAGCTGCTGGAAATATGACCTGTGTTTGTGGAGAGCTTGGATGAATTTAAAACTGTAAAATCTTTTTTGCCTTTTAGTTGTCCATTTGGTTATTCTGGTTTCAACTGCAGTGAATGTGAGTATACAGCATTTGTTTCACAGTGAAAGCAAAAACAACAATTCAAATTGCATTACACACAAGTTACATACTGACAACATTTTTTTTAAAAAAGATAAACATAAGAAATTAGTATTCGAAAATGGTGATCAAAAATTGACAACACACTTTAAAAAAATTGCCTAACATTACTTACACAAATCATGTTCATGCGCAGCTCCTGCCATATGCAATATGTGTTCAAGGGGAAACCGCTGGATTTTTTAACATATTACACATAAAAATGTATATTCCTTTAATGATGGTGCTTAGCAAGTTAATTACAGTTTAAGATACTAAAGATTTTATTCAGCCTTCTCAGTTTGATGAAGTTGAACTAGAAGCTCCTGGGTTGCTCTGGTCCTCAGGACTTCCTTTCCTATAAGATGTCCATCTGTGTGTTTGTGTGTATTTATGTTGTATGTCAACTGTTTGTGTTTGAGCAGGTAATATGATTTCCATGTTAGAATACAGGGAGAAAGCAGTGAATTTGTTTTAGTTTGAAGTTTTCTATTTTGAAAATCTGATGATTCATCATGATATATAGAATGGGTGGAGGCCATAATGTGTCTATTATTATGACACTTAGGTAAAAAGTATTTCTAAAGTCATTTCAATAGCATAGCCTTGTTTCTGACTCCCTTGTCATTGTGTTTTGTTAGCATGGCAGCTGGCGCTGGTAATTGTAGGTTCTGTTCTTGGAGGACTGCTGCTCATCACACTCATTCTGTGAGTTTGTCATATATTCATTCACCCACTTTCAGTCATTTATTATGCATTTGCCATGTTTCTCTTTCATTCATGATACACATGAATAAAAAATGTCATAAATTAAGCATAATACAATAATACAGATATCAGTAGCAGTCAACAGTAAAATTAACCATTTCTTTATCTTTTGAGATTCTCAAAGAAGAACTTCAGGAAGAACTTCTACAATTTCAAGAAGAACTTCAAGACGAACTTCAGGAATAACTTGAAGATTTACTTGAAGAAGAATATAAATGCAGACAATGTCAGCAACTCTTCTGCCCGGGAAATATTGGTTGATAGTGGCTTAGCCAACAGCCAGACAGTGCCTAGGATCCCAGGTGGCACAACCACCAACAGCTTAGACAGCAGGGTCGACCTGGAGATGACTCAGAGATGAGGATGTTTGATATAAATTTCTTGCCCAGTTCATGTCTCGCTCATTCATGAATTTTCAAGTGACCATTTTGTGTGTAAAATGGTTCAAGTTTATGATGAGTCACAACTTATGTCTATTTATAACAGTGTTATATGCTATATTTTTCTAAAATTTAATGACTTATTTCACCAAATTAGGCCCTGTTTGTATGTCCATATATTTCACTTTCACTAATGTGAAATGTTTACAATGCTGAAATTGTTTGATTTTCTGTTTTGTAAAACTGAGTATTTTTGTCTATTTTTAAACTGTTTTTTGTCTGATTGATGCAAAACTGTTATTTAACATAAATAAAATAAAAATAAGTCTTAATATCCTTTTTCACTCACAATGTTATGTAATAATATGATATATTCACTTTTCATAATTTTGAATGTGTCATGGTCTGGGTTTTGTGTTGTGGGGTTTTGTCTTATTTTCCT